>OZ036015.1:7352847-7422847 GCA_964035015.1 Corallium rubrum
GTCCTGAGAACTTAAATAAACTGGAAATATAAACTTGTTCCCATGGTGTTGGGTATAAATATACAGGTTGGTGGGGTTTTTTTCTCATATAGTTAGTCAATGTAACCTAAACTACCCGTAATTTTTTGCCTTATAGAAGACTGAATTAAAAGTCAAATGTAACCTGAACTCGTAGACGGTGTAACATTTATGGTATATAAATATAAAAAAATGTGAATAAACATTTTTTTGCACTTTTATGCCATGAAATATTAAGTGTTTTTTACTTATTCGCTTTAACTGTTAAATATCACTTTGACCAGAAGGTGGTTCAAAAGCCAACGACTTACGTGCCAGGCAAACGTGTGGATGGATAAACATTGATTCTTGCGCCATAAACTGGGATCATGCACACAATTATTGGGCCGATTTCTGTGTTTTACAATAATCTCGTACATGCATGATCCACCCTGAAATTCTGGGGGCAGAATCCAGCCGATGCTAGGGCCTTTTCCCGCCCCGCCAATTTCAAAAAGGCCCTGGGAACGAGGTTGCGCAAGCTGGTGCTAGCCTGTTTGAAGCATAATATTTTATTTCGTGCACGGCAAGTACCTGGTGTTCAAAATGTTTTAGCGGACTCTTTATCTCAGTTACAGGTTTCCAAGTTCAAACAGCTAGCCTCAGTAGGTGTACACTCGTCACCAACAGTCATTCCAGACCATCTTTAGCCACAGAACTGGTCAATATAACATTAAAACTTCTCAAGTCGAGTTTACAACCGTCATCGATATCCACTTATCGCCGGGCCTGGCATCTTTACAGCCAATTTTCACATTCCGTTTTTAATTCGGCCACTGTCAGTCTGCCAATACCACCTTCGGATTTAGGGCTATTTATAGCCTATATGTTCCAACATAATTACGCGCCTTCTACTACAAACACATATATTACTGCCATTGACTATTGCCAAAGATTGTCCGGTTATGCCGATCCAACGAAGGTATTTTGGGTTGTGCAAATGCTAAAAGGCTATGGCAAACTTGGTCACCAGGCCGATACGCGCCTGCCTGTGACACTTCCTATCCTACGTCAAATAGTGGATACAACTCCCACTGTGACAACGAGTCCTTACCGCTCTTTATTATTTAAGGCGATGTGCACTGCAGCCTTTTTCGCCTTCTTACGACTGGGGGAAATTACTAGCCATGCCAGGTCAACATCCGTCATACAACTTACTCAGGTTGTCAACTTGTTGACATATCAAGCCAGATAACTGGCTTTAAAATTACATTTCGAGATTTTAAAGGCTTGGGTGTGACCTCACGAACTTAATCTTTATGGCACTCAAACCGACGCAAGGGCAAGGTTCGTTGTGCACATCTACTTTCTATCACTTATTTTATCTTCCGTCCGATAATTCTATTCGTTTAATAGTTTTCAATATTGTAGGTCGGTCTGCTAATGGTTTGTCAAGTTGGGGTGGGGTTTGTGTCCTTTATCCCAAGGAAACTTGTGGCATTAGTAATACCCCCACCTTTTCTGTGCTAGCTCGTTGTTTAATATTTTCTCATATTAATTATTGCATAATTAATTACAATAAAGCGGTTATGTGCTTATTATTATGCACATAGCCATAATTTTCCCAAATGGTCTCTGCCTGGTTTATTACTATTATAGCACAGAAAACGGAGCTCAATTTGACAAAAAATTCGCAGGATTAAATTCAACAAAGGGAAGCGATAAAGGAATTATTGGCATACCAATAAAGGTTTTATTGCTTCCCGCCTTTAAAAATAATTATTTAGATTATATGCATATAATATTTGCGCGGGATAATTTAATTTATACGCTTAGTCACACGAGTGCAAAGCGCGGGAAAACGGGAAGGCAGGTGGTATATAATAGCTGTGATATGCATTATCTTCTCATTCCTTACTACACGAGGACTGCTGCAACATCTCAAGTTGGTACTCAAATTTTTCACCCACGCGCTAACGAGTCGTTCGATTCTATCAAGTGGACATAAAGATACGTTTACACAATGATTAATCGGGGCGATTTGTGGTTTAGATACATGAAAAGACATGGTAATAGGAAGAAGAGTGTAAAGACTTCTCGGACTTAACATGCGCTGACTATTTCGTATTTTTTCCATGTATCTAAACCATAAAATCTTCTCAGGATAGCGTAAACTATATTTTTCTCAATCAGCGCTCTCGTGTTTGAATAAATACCATCACCGGCATGGCGATCGCTTAACACTTCCGGTGTGTCTTGATTGGCTGATGAAATGTCACTCAAAACAGTAAAAACCCTCGAACTGTTCCAGAGGTTCTCCGAGTTAGCCCCACCCCCTTTTACCCCCTCGGTCCTACGCGTGCCCCGGTTATCCCTACGAACGTGGAAGTACCTTTGGCATCCAGGGTAAGCCAGAATTGAAGTAGCCTGGAATTTTTCCAAAATATACTAGTCTTAATTACCATTATTGTGTCCTTTGATTTGTAAGTTATCGACGCGGAATTCCATTTGTTACCATGGTCACCTCGTAGACCCCAAATGTCTGTTTTGTTTTTAGACGACGTTTGATAAAACAATGATAAAGAATTATTATCACCAGATATATTGTATTTAAATCTGACACAAATGCCAGTTATTTCTCTAATGTCCTCATTTCCAGCCAACTTGAATGAAAATATTGCAGTGCTGTTGACCATACAACCAATACTGTAGTCTAAAAAATAAGTCATTATTAATAGTAAATTAGAAACCGAATCGCCGTGTTTAAGGTGGCTCCATACAGTTTATTGAAAAATGGAAAATACAAGTTTGAGGGTCCAAAACACGTGCATAAATAATTCGGAAAAAGAATAAAATTAAATGTTATGCATAGTTTAAAAGTCTGACAATCAAAAACTGTTACCAATCAATTAGCAACAGTTGTTGCAACAGCTGTTGCTATGGCAACATTGACGTTTTAAAATGGCTGCCAATTACCCTTCAAACTAATTAAATTCGAAAAAAACATCGGTGACTCCAATATTTTTTTTTAATGAAAACTTTTCTTGAAGTATGAGTAATCAATAGGCCGATTTAAAAAAAATTCTGTAGAACGAATAATCTATTTTTTCGGAAAAATCATGTTTGTTAATTTTTTAAAAAATTGGATGTGCAGAATTTTTTTAAAATCAGCCTATCGGTTACTCATACTTCAAGAAAAGTTTTAATGAAAAAAAAAATTGGGGATCACCAAAGTTTTTTTCGAATTAAATCAGTTTGAACGGTAATTGGCAGCCATTTTGAAACGTCATTGTTGCCATAGTAACAATTGATGCTATTTATTTGGTAACAGTTTTGATTGTCAGATATTTAACTATGCATAACATTTAGTTTTATTCTTTTCCCGAATTGTTTATGCACGTATTTTGGACCCTCAAACTTGTATTTTCCATTTTTCAAGAAACTGTATGGAGCCACCTTAATATTAACTTCCCTACGATTCCCGTGTTTGTACAATTAATTGCATTTGTACGTCCATATTGAATTTTTCGGTACTGCAAAAATAATAAGCTCAACTGCAAGGATCAACGCTCGTACCGTCTATCCCCACACAGCATTTTAAACTCAAGTCCTATTCATATATTATATGAATATTAACCTAATTAAACCTAAATTGCGTACCCTTCTACTTTATTGAATTGAAGCAAGACAATATAGTGATCATACAGCTATATCAATATTTCAATTCTGTGTTCAGGATTAATTGCCAATTGTTATAATTATATTAATTGTGACAATACCATACACAGTTTTTCCTTCAAGCTGTCTACGCACATCTCACAACACAACGCGACACGACACGACACGACACGACACGACACGACACGACACGACACGACACGACACGACACGACACGACACAACACGACACGACACGACACGACACGACACGACACGACACGACACGACACGACACCTCACAACACAACACAACACAACACCTCACAACACCTCACAACGCAACGCAACGCAACGCAACGCAACGCAACGCAACGCAACGCAACGCAACGCAACGCAATCTATACTCTCGGCTACTTCTACGCGTTTTATATCAATCTGTTCATTTATTTACTTTATAAACTAAGGTTTCGTTAGCTATGATTCTGGAACGACTTAGCCCGTTTGTTTAACCATTTGTGTTGTAAACCTAATACAATATTTAGAGCTATGTTACAGTAGATTATTTCGATCAACCGATTTAGCTATGTAGACTGTTAAACAACAATCTATATAATTGCAGACACAATTTGAGGTAAAAATGTGTCCTTATCAATATCCCCTTAATTTTTGGTTTAGAACGTCCAATTTGCCAAAGTTCAGCATACACATGCGCTGTGTACGTGCTCTTGCCCCACAAGGGTTCGTTACTTTAATATTGACGTAGGCCCCATTTACACAAGAACGGACGAATGTTTTCCCGGAAGAAAATTCGTCCGGATAAGCCTACCCGCCTATCCGCTAAAATTTTTTGACACGAATCCGGCACAGGGAGCAGAGGAGTCAAATATGAGTTACATTTACTGAGCGTCTTACCTTTGACAACTTATGAATCAATTCACAAAGCGCAATTCGGTTAAACGTTCAAAGTCAGTGAAAATTCCAACAAGAAGATGTCCTTCACTCTTGGAAGATCAATTTATGCTGCAAATTAAGAGAGACGCCGAGAAATAACAGATAAATCAATTTAGATCGCCAGAGTTCTTAAGTGCGTTACAAGAAGCTGTGGAACAAGCGTTAACCGCAACCAAACACCGTTGGCCAACAATCAAACCAGACAAACCGTGGAAAATCAAGTCCACTCCTTGGGCCAGATTCGAATGCTCGAACACGCCGGGAATCCCACGTCTTTCTTGAATTCGTTCGGTCCGGTCGTCCGAGGGCCAACATAGTTGTCTCACACGCTTGGCGCGCACAACGGAGCGAGGATCGTGGCCTCTAGCGCAGGTATGTCAACTTATCCTAGTTTTACCGCGCCTTCATTTCTCCCCCTCGCTCCCGAAGAGTCACCAGCGTCCAGTTTTACGTCTTTGGCGCCCACTTTGTACACATATATGTTTGCCACGGGTCCCGTTTCCACCACAGGAACTTTCCAAATCAGGGGACAAAATATCCCGGGTCTTAGTACCTCCTTTTCGCTCGGCCGAGGCCACACGCCAATTCCAGCCAAGTTGGTGGGTGAAATTCTGAAAGGAAAGTTTAATTATTGACCTTGCCGAGTTACTACCCAATTTGTGCTAACTATACCCTGTGAAGGCTGTTTTTGATTCCATCGCAGAATTGAATGCCTGGAACGAGAACCTAGACGATCACATCCGAGACCCCGATCACCACGAAGATTTGGTCGTCGTGACAACCAGAAGACAGCCTTCTGAAAAGGCTTGCACTAGTGCACTTAGTCCTTTGTTTTGTTATAATTCTACACCGGTTATCCCTTCTGTGTCTCGGGTTTCACCAATAAATGTCGACCGCTTCCAACTGGAATTGGTAGGCGATCCAAACAGTGGACAAGTTGCATTTGTTATTGACTGTCTGCGCAATAGTTTCCGCTTGCTTTTCGACCAAGAAATGCGCTTAAAATCTGCACTAATTAATTGAATATCCGCCATAGAGCACCCAGACGTTACAGAAGAATATATACCTTGCTAAAGAAGTTAAACTGGGCCGCGTAGCCGGGCCATTTCCAGCTCTACCATTAGATAACCTCCACATCAGTCGTTTTGGCGTCATACCAAAAAAAAAATCTAACGCGAATAGTTGGGGCTAATCTGGCATCGACCCTGCGACTTGTCATACACATTACTGTAAATTCGACGACGCCATCCATATGATTATCGACGCGGGAATAGGGGCACTGATGACAAAACTGGACATCAAGATTGCGTATCGAATAATCCCAGTGCATAAAGATGACCGGTACATTCTCGGAATGAAATGGAAAAACGTTTTTTACGTAGACTTGTCATTGCCCTTTGGTCTTCGCTCGGCACCTTTTATTTTTAATTCGGTCGCAGCTAGACATGCTAGTATAGATTGTCCAAAATAATTATTCGGTCAAACGTCTTTTACACTATTTAGACGATTATTTTACAGCAGCATCCCCGGAGTCGCAGGAATGCGCGGGAAGCTTGCGAACGTTTCAGTCAGTCTGCGGCCAACTGGGCATTTCACTCGCGCCTGAGAAATGCATCGGTCCAGTGACACGTATTTTCTTCCTGGGCATAGAGTTAGGTTCCGTTAAAGTACATATAACCCCAATTTTTTTGTCATCTTGTTAATAGGTTAGATATAATAATTCATTTATGTTAATTATTCATAATACTAGTATATATTCATGCATGTAAAGCATGAGGAATATAATTAACAAGTAGCTGTTTAACATGGTGGCAGCGAGGTAACGTCCATAGATGAACATAGATAAAAACATGGCTTCAATAAATCTACCCTTTCCAATACTAAAAGCCACTGGAAATGAGAAGCATGATATGGAAGTTTATGTTGAGGATTTGACTGATTATTGTATATTGAACAATTGGTTTGATATGTCAAAGGAAACTGAAGTGGCATGTTTACGAGCGTCTCTTACGCCGACAGCAAGAACAGTCTATAAATTCAGTTTAGGTCTTAGCGAGGCTTAGCAAAAGAAACCTCATCGAGTCATTCAAGCCCTAAAGGAATATCATGGGACATTGTCTGACACGTATAATGGAATAGCTCCTGACCCATCAAAGGTGACAGCGATAAGAGAAATGCCCAGACCAAGAGATAAAGTTAGAGTGCGACGATTTCTGGGAATGTGCCAGTATCTTTCAAAATTTTCGAAAGATCTTAGCAAGATTGTACTTCCACTGTGAGAGTTAACTGAACAAGGTGTCGAGTTTAATTGGTTGGAAAGTCAAGAAAAAGCCTTCATAGCAGCAAAAGAACTAATAGCATCCAATACAATTCTCCGGTACTATGATGTCAATCTCCCTCTCACAGTCCAAGTTGACGCGTCAGAGGAAGCCATTTGTGCATTACCAGAAATTTGGGTCATTTGTGCCGCTGCTCTCGATCAGCGGCTATATTCGCCTAATAATATAATTATGTATTCTAGAATTTCTAATGAGTGTGATTCTACTGTATTCTAGTGTTTCTCATTATTCAGGTCATTAAGTTCTTTAGAATTCGCCTAAATCGTGCACGAAAAGGGCTGTGAAATCAAGCAAGTTCAAACGCTTTTGGAAGTACTATGCTAGAGATAAACGAGGACCTTTATGTGCTTCCGAAGTAGACTGACTCATGCCGAATGCAACGCGAGTCGGGCACTTCGCATCGCCCATAACGTTGTTGGTCAATTTGGCCAATTTCTAGAACCTGTTTGCAAAGATTACTATGGCTAACACTATGGATAGTGGCGCTTTCAGAGCAAAAATAAGACGAGCTAGGGAAGTACTTTGTTGTCGAAGTAAGCAAACGTTTTTTAGTTATAACTGTTCCTTAGTCCATGCTGAAGTCAAATGGAGTCGGGCAAAGAAGAAATATGTCACCGTTTAAGCAAAATTTGAATTATTATGTGCTCTCCTTATTATTTACTGTTGAGAATCTCCATTATTATGGGCCTTAATACGCACGCGTGCCACCATCTTGTCCCAAATTTCTGGTAATGGGAGCATTGATCCAACAGGGACGACCAGTGTGCTTTACATCGCATACCCTGCATCCACCAAGAGAAACTATGCGCAGATCGAGAAAGAGTGCCTTGCAATAGTAACTTACATGGACAAATGACATCAATATCTATATGGCAATAATGACATCACAGTATACACAGATCATCAGCCTCTAGAAACAATTTTTAAAAAACCTCTGTGTAAGGCCCCTCGGCGGTTGCAGTGAATGATGTTAAGGTTACAACAGTACCAATTTACAGTAAGTTGCAAGAAAAGCAAAGAGATGTACATCCCGGATAAATTAGCCCGTGCAGCATTACCAATTAAAGCCCACAGCAACTGGAATAGGAGAAGTTTTCCGCCTTGAACTAGAGCGTATGGACCTGAAACCGGAAATGTTATCTTCCACGACATTCCTAAAGTTGCAAAGAGAAACGGCAGCGGACTTAACGCCTAAAGTACTTTACCAAATAGTAACGAAGGGATGGCCATCCGACAAATCAGCTTCGACCTTATTGCGATTACAGTGATGAAATTTCTGTATACGAGGGTGTCTTACTCAGGAGCAATCAAACTATCATTCCGTCAACTATAAGATCAGAGAGGTTGGATAAAATTCATAGAGCACGTCAGGGTGTGCATAGCAGCATCAGAAGAGCGCGAGAAACTTTGTTTTGGACAGGTATGCAAGCAACCATCCGACAGACCTGTTTGTCATGTGGTTTATGTGCCCAGTACCTAACAGAACGTCCTACGGAACCCATGAAGTCACAGGAAATACCAACGCTACTCTGGTCACGAATAAGCGTAGATTTATTTCAACTCGACGAGAAACACTACTTGGTCTCCGTAGACCATTACAGTGACTATTTTGAACTCGATGTATTGAAGAACACCACGGCCAGTACAGTAATTCGAGCTATTAAGAGAAATTTTGCGCTTCATGGAATTCCCCAAGAATGTGTCAGCGATAATGGGCCACAATACGATAGTTATGAGTACGCCAAATTTGCCAAGGAATATGGGTTTAAGCCCAGCAAGTCTTCTCCTTATCACAGTCAGGGGAATGGAAAAGCCGAATCAGCTGTAAAGTGGAAAAGAACATATTGAAGAAATCTCGTAACGAAGATCCACATTTGGTTTTATTAGCATACAGGAACACTCCACAACAGGGCTACACATACTCACCATCACAAAGGTTAATATCACGAAGACTGCGAGACACGATTTCAACACTGGCGAGCTAATTGTAGCCACATCCAGTTCCCAAGACAACAGTGTTAAATGATATAGCAACAGGAAGAGCAAGATCAAAGCAACACTACGACGGAAAAGCATCAAGGCCACTAAAGGAATTCTTGAAAAATGATAAAGCTTTTGTAAAACCACGTCCTGGGAACAAGCATAAACCTTGAATTTGTGGAACGGTTATGGAAAACCACGCTCAACGATCATGTGGTACAGACCCCACTTGGGTATATTCGTCGAAACCATAAACAAATCGGAAAGGCAATGGTGGAACCAGAAGATAATTATGAGACAAAGGAGAAAGAATGGGAAATTATATCGCTGCCAGATGACGAAAGGACAAGCCCGATCACGCAACCAATGGAAACAGAAGGACCAAACGAATCTCGCACCTCAACTGAAGCAGACCAGCCGCTCCGTCGTTTAACAAGAATCAGAGCAATGCCAGCCAGATACATGAACTACGTTCTTTAGTTATATAGTTTAGTTGTTATCTATAAGACAATTTTGTATTCAGTGAACAGGTAGCATGCAGGACTACATGAACGACATAGTTTAATTATGTTTATTTATTTTAAAAGAAAGGGGAAAAAACTCTTATTGACTTTGTTGCTAACTAAGTTATTTTTATTAGTTATATTTTTGGGGGTTTTTTTTCATTAAAAAGGGAAAGATGTTAATAGGTTAGATATTATAATTCATTTATGTTAATTATTCATAATACTAGTATATATTCATGCATGTAAATCATGAGAAATATAATTAAAAAGTAGATGTTTAACAATCTAAATACGTTCTACCTTTGGCAAATAGTTGAACGACGAAATATTTTTTAGATTGGAGCAACCTTTATTGCTTTAATAGAAATTTTTGTTTTCAAAATGGTAATGAGATGACGCCAAAGTGGTCATCATTATCTATACAATATTTATTTGCAGGAGTAACATGACCCAATTCTTCCATTAATGGTGTGTTTGAACAACATGTTCCATATTGTATGAATATTTCACTGAACAACTGTTTGCTTTATGTAGAACATATTCAGGTGATTAAAAATTTGGGCTTATATGCACTTTAAAGATACAGCTCGTTTGCCAACGAAAAAATTTGTCGAACTTAGGACATTGATCTCGCAATGCGAAGCAGAAAGTCTTGCACTAAGCAAGAGCTGGAATCTCTAATTGGCAAATTACAACATGCTAGTGTTGTAGTGCCACACGGACGAACCTTTCTAAGACAGCTTTTTAACGCTTTGGCAGGTCTCGGCCAACGACACCACTACTTTCGCTTATCGAAGGGTTGGAAACAAGACATTGCATGGTGGGGGAGAGTTGTTAAATAATTGGAATGGTGTTCGCTTTTATGAGCGACCCGACTGGGAACTTGTTCCGAACATTCAAATTACTTCAGATGCATCAGGTTCGTTCGGCTATGGGGTAAACTACAACAAGCTATGGTTCACGGGCTCGTGCAACTCTATACAGCAAGGGTGGAACATCGCTTACAAAGAGCTGTTTCCAATAGTTCTCGCATGTGCACTGTGGGGGAAGCAGTGTCAGCAAAAGCGCGTGCAATGAAAGCGTAGTGGCGATATTGTGCACTGGGACATCAAAGGACGAGAATATCATGCATTTGTTTCTACATTTATTTCTAATTATCTCTCGCTTTAACTTCTCCGTCACAGCCGTACGTGTTCCAGGCAAAAGCAACCGGGTTGCTGACGCTCTGTCTCGCTTCCGCTTTCAGGAATTCTTCAGTCTGGTGCCAACAGCGTCGACGTCTCTGGTCAGCATACCCCAAGAAATCCTCAACCGATTGACCTCACCCATCTCCGGGAGCAAACACTGAACTTCATGTACAAAGGCATCACAAAAAACCCACGCCGCACATACCACACAGCACGACGCCGTTTCATTGATTTTTGCTTTCCATATCATCAACTTTCTCAATTAAGGCTGCGTACCCGGCATCCAAATGGACACTAATGATGTTTGCCGCTCATTTGACTCAGTCACCTTGCGCAAACACGGTTAAAGTATACATGGCAGCCGTCCGCTCTCTTCACATCGAACAAGGATACTCGAATCCTCTCGAGGATCGACCACGCCTGGAGAGGGTGATCCGTGGCATCAAGCGTCTTCGAAACAACCCCACCCGCGAGCGCCTACCAGTGACAATTGAGGTGCTACGAGCTCTACGAAACCATCTGTGCTTGACAAGACTCGACGACGCGCTTTTCTGGGAGGCCTGTTGTTTCGGGTTCTTCGGTCTCTTACGTTGTGGCGAGTTCACCGTTCCTGCTACGGGTCAATTTGACAAACACTTGCATCTGTGCCTTAATGACGTGGCTGTCGGCAACCACGCTAGACCAACATACCCGTTGGCAATGATCAAATCGTCAAAAGCCAATCCTGTTCGGAAAGGGTTTGCTTTTCGCTTAGGCGCCACTGGTGCGGAAGTTTGTGCCGTGCATGCCGTGACTCAATTCCTTCATCTACGCGGAAGTGAACTTGGCCCATTGGTTATGTGGAAAAACAAATCACCTCTACCCCGCTCCATGTTCACATCACCTCTAGCCTGGGATTGGCGCCCAGTATATGTTTTTGCTTAATTGCGTCACTATTTTGTGCTAGCTCTAGCTTGGGATTGCCGCTCGGTATAAGCATTGATTTTTACGTCATTGCTCGGTGTTAGTTAACTTAGCTCTAGCTTGGGATTGGCGCCCAGTATGATTTTTTGCTTTATTGCGTCACTATTTTGTGCTAGCTCTAGCCTGGGATTGGCGCCCAGTATGAGCATTGCCTTTTTACGTTATTGCTCTGTGTTCGTTGTGCTTAGCTCTAGCCTGGTATTGGCGCCCTCTCCGCCCAGTATGATTTTTTGCGTTATTACGTCACTAGTTTGTGCTAGCTCTAGCCTGGGATTAGTGGGTTGTATCGGTTTTTGCTTTATTGCGTCGCTAGTGTTTGCTAGCTCTAGCCTGGCGCCCAATATGAGTTTTTGCTTAAGTGCCTTACTAATTTCTGCTAGCTCTAGCCAGGGATGGGCGCCAAGTTTGACTAGAGCGTCAGGTAGGCTATTGGGTAGAAAGATATTTAATGCTTGGAGGCTGAGAACCAAGGTTCTCCGCTTGGTGGTAGGATCAGGATAGCAATTCAATAATCCAAAATTTACAGATTGTTTTCGTATGATGTGCACCGCAACATCGGGTGACGGAAATGAAGCATCTGTTGATATGGGCATGACAGAAAGTGGTTTCCTCAAGTTATTTTAAGAAACGATTGTCCTTTCCAGTTATAACTAAATCAGCGGTCTTTTCATGAACCTGGCTGAAATAGAAGGGAATTAATATCGACGGTAGTCACGGGAGGTGAGATTCGTATTTTTATCTTAGACTGTGTCAAACGTCACACTTCAGTGTTTCAACTAAGCTTCACACAATGGAGTTGACTCACGAGATCGAACTCAAAACATGAGAAAATTTATAGCTTGAATAACAGAATACCCTTGTTATGCATCAAATGACCGACTCATATTTATACGCAACAAATTTAATCAAAGTTCTGCTTTGGCCTAAGCTTTTATATGATCAGATCATCGAAATATGTTGACGTACACGTATGAATTAATGCACTTAATATTCAAAGATCTTACCATTTAGAAACAAAAACATGTTTTTCTGTGTTCGACGTATTATGGTTTAAAATCTCTTTGAAATTTCCAACGGTCAACTGGCCTAGTGAGGTCATTACCCATTCGCTTCCGGTATTTGTGCACTTCCGTCACCATGTGTTGCGGTGCACATCGAGCTATTGAACGTTAACAGTTTCCTCCCTTGCTCTATTTTAATTCGGGTTCCTGTCGGGGCATATCGTTTCCGAAGCAAGCATCGCAGAGGTTCGGTCAATGCGAGCCAATCAGTCCACAATACTATAGGCTGGGGTGTAAAGAGTTTACTTGAATTTTAATACACGAAGTATTTGCTAACTTGCCAAGCCGTACGAATTGAAAATCCAGCCATCCAGGTTTGTGAATTGATTCACAATTTGTTAAAGGTAAGACGTTCAGTAAATGTAACTCATATTTGACTCCTCTGCTCCCTGTAAATCCAGTCGAATTTTCGTCCACCTACGAAAGCGGACGAATTGCGATTTGTGCCAGATAAATATTTGTCCAATACCGTATAAATGGAAAAAGCCGCTTTTTCATTGTGTTGCATCAAGAAAAATAGATTCTTGGAAGAAGAAAGTTGTTTTTGTATTGCTATCAGTGCATGCTTCTGTGGACAACTTTTGAGTGTTTGAAATAAATGCATGAGATTTTGTGACTTTTCTAACGCAGTGTTGCGGGACACTTCTCTGTGTAAATTTTTTTTTCACTGTTTAGTATTTCCATAGCAACCAAGTTTTTGATGACGTTTGTTGCAAAAATTTCGAAATTCTCGTTAATTCAGTTTTCTTGGAGTATTTGCTTAAATTTAGTATTCATCTAATGACGTCACAAATCCAAAATGGCACACCAATGACGTCATACAGTGACGTCAATAATAATTTTAAAAAAAATTGCTGCTTTTAAAGTTACGGATGCTCATGGGATACTTCAGATAATGTATAAAGATAGAAAAAAGAACAATAAAGCTTGATTAATGAAGATAACATTTACCTTATTTATTATCACAACTAACTCAACGGCCATAAACCAAAAAACACACCAAATTCTTCTTAAATTTTTAGGTTTTATAGTTTTGTCTCAAACTACAGAAACTTTCATTTGAGAGTTTTTCTTGTTAATTATTTGGCTGTATTTCACTTTGTTGTAGTTTTAGGTATGACGTCAACAATGACGTCATAGATACGTAACATCAGGAGTGACAATAAATACTTTCTGAGATATTAACCGCAGGCACTTTCCGCCCACCCACCCCCCACCCCCACTCCCATCCCCACCCACCCCCACCCCCACCCCACCCCACCCCCCACCCACCCCCACCCCACCCGCAACCCTGTTAAGCAACTGCGGCTTCCATAGGAACATAATATTTAAATACAAATAATTAAATAATTTAAAACATAATTCGTTTCAGTTACATTGCCTCTTTAAATTTTAAGCAATTCATCTGACAAATCTGGAGAAAATATTTTTTAACGTTGCACCTATACGACTCTACCCGTATAGATTGGTCTGTACTTCCTTATAATTATTGCGAAGTAACAATTTAGCTGACTCCACATTCTACAAACACGATCAGTAATCAATCTAACATATATTAACGTCGAACTTTTGTGTGATGGAATGGCTAGAAGTTTTACTTTAAAAATATCTGCTCTTCGACTATTTAAGTTTAAAAATTACTAATTTTGCAAGTGGTTTATGAATTTTGTATGCAAAATAGCGACACATTTAAGGCAAGGTGTTATTTTGATATTATAACGCAATTCAACATTTGCTTTGAAATCATTATATTTTGTTTCTTTAGATTTTGTTTGCTTAATAACGCAAGATTTGAAGAACCAGCAAAACTGAGACTTTGGTTTGGAAATGATGCATGCGCCAGTAAATTTAGTGTTGCCCCCCACATTTTATAACTTACGATTAGCGGCATTCAGATCGCGAATTGTCTTCCATCCATCGCTACGTACGTCGTGAGCGTTAACACAAAAATTTGAAGTCTTGAACTGACACGAGATCAACACGATGGCTTAAATAAAAATAAGAAAATTGAATCATTAAACTATGATAATTAAGCGATTAATAAAAAGACAAGTTAAGAAAAGAGCTAGATATATGACTTATATAAAGAATAATGGAACCATCTTTGGTTCTCGATCTTATCTACAAGATTGCAAAAACTATTAGAAAAACAAAAATAAAACAACAACTAGAAAGGACAGCCACAATAACAAGGCAGCGTTACCATTTGTTAACAGTATGAATGAAAAGCTGCAGATAGAAAGTTCTTCTGTAAAAACAATATGCTAGGAGTATTTCTTAACTTTGCTTTATGAAGAGAACGCTTTCAGAGCTGCGCTGGCTACAGCGACAAGCAATGTTAAAACCCAGGGAGATATATCTCCTTACAGAAAGTAACAATTTAAGTTTATGCGAGTGCAATTGGTTACATGAAGAGTGGCAAAGTAGCTGCAATCCTGGACAAAATTGTTAGGACTCGTTGTTGTTTTGAACGATTTTCTCATACCAGTAGTCATGGTACGAAGCACAGATACAGACCTGCTGATAGCAATCACAACCTGCTACAGGCTGACACTAGCAAAACATGGAATGAATATGAGCAAAGAGTAGACTTAACTATTGGTATAGCTGACCAGCAACCAGTGCCACAGATAAAAATTAGGATAGATGATTAGCAACTGAAGCTAGTGACATCTTTCAAGTATTTAGACAGCAGGCTATTCGAGAAAAGAAATCTAGAACGGAAATTCGGACAAGAATACGGAGAATTGGGACAAATTCAGACAAGAATACGGAGAATTTTACATTCTTACTAGAATGTAAGTAGAGCCATTTATAATAACAGAATTCCGGTGATACTACTCACTCGGCCCGGTTCGAGGTAAAGAAACATAGCTGTGGACACTTATATTTTATTTTGTTTTTGGTTATTCTACTACATTAACAGCGGTGTTGCTCATCATGAGTCAGGTATGTTTTTATTTTGAAGAGAATATTCGTTGTATGAACAGAAGCCAATTGGTATGTGTAATGTATTAGACGGTCCCATTTGAAAAATTGGCTGTCCGACAAGACCTGACAATCTAAAATACGAATAGTAGAAGTATGGACAATTCGAATGAAATATTGTGATATTGTCTTTTCGGTATAACACCATGTTAATTCACAAATTGGTGAGACCAGCTGTTTGACCAAGTTTTGACCTGCACGAGAAAGCGTTAAGGTACTACATTAAGAAGCTCAGGTAGTGGCGGAGATGAGTTGCCTGGAAGGAATTAAAGGAATGTGAGACATAATGACAAATAAAGATACACGGAAGATGATGAAGGTTAGATGGCAAAAAAAAAAGATACACGAGGGAAAACTCAGGTAGTATGGGCAGGTAATGGGACATAAGGATTAGCATGACATGTTCAGATGGGTTGCGGAAATAATGAAAATTGATATAAGGCAAAGTGGAAGACCAAGAAAGATGTGAATGGATTATCTAAGCATATACCTCATAAATATAATAGCAAGTTGGACATTCGTATATTTTTTATTTTTTTGGTGCAAGTCACGGTCAACGTACTCGATATTTGTCTATAAACAATTTTTTATAAGTTTAGATATATTAAGGTACATTAGATAATGAAATGCCTAATTCTTCATATATTTTTCCCACAAAAATAAAAATTAGAAACTTAAATATACCTGCTAAAGCAAACAGCATTCAAAAATATATAAACGTGGTGAAAATATGAAAGAAAATATGTTTTGTGGCCACCTGTTTTCCGGCTTAAATTAGGTTGTTCAAAAACCGCACGAAAATTTAAAACCTTGTTTTCTCCATGACAGATTTCCTAAGACATTCTTAAATATCTGGTTTTGATTGATTTTCTCCAAATTTTGATAGTGTTTTGTTAACTAATTCCTGTCCAGGGACTTTCCCCGAGGTGAATAAAATCGTGCGGTGTTAGCCAGAATAAAATACTAAAGCCCAATAATTCATACCAGAGGGAGTTAAGGCATATTCCATGTTAATCGATCACCGTACAATATTTCAATACCTTGTAGTTTAAGGAGATTTTGGTACGTCTCTTAGTCTACACAAGTCGAAAAAGAATGCCGATTGTCAAAAACAAAATACTAAAAAAGTATAAAACAAGTGCACACGGTTTTGTGCATTTACTATTCAAGATTGAAGATATAATATGTATAAAAAATGTTTTAGTTGAACGGGAAATCTTTTTTTTTTTTGTTGCTCAGGTATGTTATTTTGTGTGTGTGTGGAGGAGTGGTGGGTGTGTGGGGATGTGAAACAACAAAAATCTGAAATAGTTTCTCGCCATTTTTAATCTAAAAATGGATTTTTTTAAAAAAAAGCTATCTATTTATTAATTACTTAATTTTTTTGCCGTATCCAGAAACAGATTAAATAAGAACGCTGATATTTAATGGAAATAAATTATGCAAAGGGTTTAGAAAGAAATTTAAAATTAAGGAGACCCTTGAATTCTTTAAATGTTCTCCTCTCTGATAAATTAACCTTCAGAACTTTTTTATACTTAACAATTATTCACCGAAGTGGAGGCGAATAGTGCGATTCATCGATATTAACCTCGCCTTCGTTGAATAATTGTTAAATATATATATATATAATTAGCATATACCTCGCAGGTGAATAGTGCTTTTCAAGCAATCTGATTGGTTCCTCTAGCTCGGAATATTCTGCACTATTCACCTGCGGGCAAAACAAGATGGCGGCCAGTTTTGCTTTGTTTACCGACGCAGGAGATTTTGTTGATAAACAAGGCTGATGTTGTAGAATAACGAGAAAAGTCAACAAAATTAAGTAGAAGAGTGTCCACAGGTATGTTTCTTTACAATTTTCTAGCCATTAATATATTCAAAAGTTGTATTAAAAAACTGTTTTGTCGACAAATATCGAGTACGCCAAGTGTCCAAGTTGCTAGCGGTCGTGTCTTGTATAAAATACCGAAAAATATAAGTTAAGAATGTTAAACTTGTCATTTCATTTATGAGGTATATGCTAAAACAATTATTCACCTCAGTGTCGGTGAATAGTGTGGATATTCACCTCGCCGAAGCGGCTCGGTGAATATCCAGCACTATTCACCTCCACTTCGGTGAATAATTGTTAACTATTCGCCTCCACACTATTCACCGACACTGAGGTGAATAATTATTTTAGCATATTCCTCATAAATGAAATAACAAGTTTAACATTCTTATATTTTTCGATATTTTTATACAAGAGTGTAAACAAGACACGGCCGTCGCCGTCGGCCGCTAGCAACTCGGCGTATACGATTATTTGTCGACAAAACAGTTTTTACAGCTTTTGAATATGTTAATGGCTAGAAAATTGTAAAGAAACATACCTGTGGATACTCTTCTACTTAATTGTGTTAACTTTTCTCGTTATTCTACTACATCACCCTTGTTTATCAGCAAAATCTCCTGCCTCGGTAAACAAAGCAAAACTGGCCGCCATCTTGTTTTGCCCGCAGGTGAATAGTGCAGGATATCCCGAGCTAGAGGAACCAATCAGATTTCGCGAAAAGCACTATTCACCTGCGAGGTATATGCTAATTATATATATATATATATTTAACAATTATTCAACGAAGGCGAGGTTAATATCGATGAATAATAAGCGCGGCGAAGTCCAGGTTATTATTCACCAATATTCACTGAGCCTGACGTGAATAATTGTTTTAGTATAAATACACATTTTCGTACTTTTAGGAACAGCATTTTCTTTGAAATTGTTAATTTCCTCGTTTGTCGCATTGACAAATTGGCTGGCGGCCATTTTGAATAAACGCTGTAGGTGATTATATCAAGAATTAGTCCGAAGTAGCTCGACCAATCAGCGCGCGCGACTTTCTATTAGAACCTGTGTATTTATACTAAAGTTTAAAATCTCTGGGCACAAGACACAGCTAACCCAAGTCAAAATTAGTGTACTGCCTCCCTTCGGTCGGCAGCAAACACGTGATTTCTTTGACGGCGCCATCTTGGATTTCCCATTACAACCAACAAAAATGTAAATTGTGGTAGAAAATAAACAAAGAGAGCTTAAATTGTTGCTAAGATATTGTTTTCTGCAAGTTAGTCATAATAAATAACTACAAATTAAAAATAGTAAAAATTTTCTTTTTTGTAAACAAAGCGAAACTGGCCGCCAGTTTGTTTTTCCCGCTTGTAAATAGTGCAGGATATTCGAGAGTCAGGAGCCTATCGCATTGTGTTGGAGACACTATTCACCTGCTATATGGTATATGGTATAAGTTGTAATTCAGTTTTCTCCCAAGGTTTCAAGTTATAGCGGGCAAAACAAACAATGCTCTGGCTCGACTTGATCAAGTTTGGTTATCCAAAATTAGATTATCCAATTGTGGTAAACACGTCTACAAGGCTTTGACAAATCGTACACATTGTTTAACGTAGCAAGCCTAGTTTTCTTGGCCTCAAGGCTTGAGAAGAAACATTGTTTGCTGATTTGGATTATTTAACGACGCCTAATATATGTATTAGTGTATTTATTATTGTACGCTTTTGATGTTATGGCGATAAATACTGACGCCACAATGACGACATTATTCACAAGAAAATTGGAATTTAAAAAAGTAAAAAACAATTTCTCCATAATTAGTTTTGGCTGTCCGATCTGCTAACGTATATAATTATTATTTATAAAATAACATGAAAACTACGCGAGCCCTGATATATTGACGTGTTTGGATCAGAGTATCCAAACACGGAAAATTCCGGCCAAAACGATTATTTGAAAATGTCGGACAGTATATCATATTCACTTGTGATTATTTTATGAAATACATATCAAATGTTTTTTTCCGTGTTTGGAGACTCTTATCTAAACACTTGGGAAATTGCTTGACTTTCGAAAAGCTAAAAATACTCGCCTACGGCTCGTGTTTTGTTACGCTTTTCTCCAGTCTCGCAATATCCCACGTGTTTGGATCAGAGTATCCAAACACGGAAAACCATTTTGCATTTCTTTAATAACAAAAATTAGTAGCTCTATGTCGCTACGATATATTCATAAGTTTTAATGCATCACCTACACTGATAGTTGAGACTATATAGACCTATCCCACTCCTTAAATCGTCAACATTTAATTTGTGCTGGCATCTTGGATTACCCAGATTGCTCTGGCAAATCAAACTTATAAACTATTATTACGAATTGTTGGTAATTGCTTTATAACTGCATATTTGAAGAAATAATAATGTTTTGATCTAGTTTGTGAGATTTGAAAGGCACAGCAACATCACATTGAAAAGAATACTTTTAGAAAATAATGTCAAAGTTCAGTGTTTGCTTAGAAATATTTTGTACTATTTTTTCATAATAACATTTTTCAATTTTTTTTTCAAAAAATGGTGCCAAAAAATGGTGCCAATTTACTAGAAAACACCACCCAATTATTCAATCATATACACTTAATGGAAGCTAGCTACAAAGTGTCAATGAACAGAAGGATCTTGGAATTCTTATAGCAAGGTCTATGCACTGACAAAGTCACGTGGTAACTGTATGCTCTAAGGCAAACCGTACACTTGGGTACATTCGCCGTTGTTCCGCGGAAACTAGTAGCTTAAACGCCCGTCGCTCTCTCTATATCAGTCTAGTAAGATCTTTGTTTTCGTACGGATCCCAATTGTGGGCTCCTCAGAAAATCAAATACATAAACATGATGGAAAGGGTACAAAGGCGTGCAACAAAATTTTTACTGAAACTACCGTTTCGCACTAAAGTTTCATATCAACAGCGACTGTTAAAGCTCGATCTTTTACCAATAACTTACTGGCTCGAAATTCTTGATTTGGTTTTATATTTTCGTACACTAAAAGGAGAAATTTTTCCTGATAACAACGGCATGGTTAATATTAAACAACAAACTCGTTCTACACGTCAAAATAATACTCGGACAGGTGTTCGTACGGAGATACCTCGTGCTAAAACAGTATCTTTTCAGAACAGTTTTTTTGTTCGCACAAGTAGAATTTGGAACAGTCTAACACCTGGTGAAAGGGACTTGTCTCAAAGCGCTGCTATTTTTAAATGTAGTCTCACGAGAAAATATAAGGTGCTACTTAGAGAGGACTATGACCCGGACACCGCTATAGCTTTTAAATCAAACTGCGTGAAATGTCATGTAAATAGAAATTTAGCTCACGTTCTTCAAAAACAGTGTTGTTTTTATCTTAAATGTAACCAGTGATGTAAATTAGAAGTGTTCAGGGCTCATCGTAATCGGCTCCGGTGGACATTTATCCTACAGAGCTGTGATGGTAACCCGGCCATGTCTCAGTGTATGTAGTGTAACTAATGTAAAGTTGTATGTTTGTAATGGCAAAGTATTTTAAATAAAAAATAAAAAAAATTAAAAAAAAAGATCATAAAATGTCATAATGGTTGTCGAGATATAGATATTTAAGATTAACAATTTTCGGGCGGAAGGCGTAATCGTAAAATACAAATTAGAGCCCAGCTCCAAATCCTTAATTTTGAGCTGGGCTCTTATTTTTATTTTAAGATAAACGAGGTCACTTTCGGCCACTTGTTTAGATCTGGTTAAGTTTTGCATTTAGGAAAACGTCATCAGCACACCGACAAATGAGAATTTTCCAAAACGATTTGAAATAGATATTCAGAATTTAATTTTAATAGAATTGTGCTAGTTGCTGTAGTAATTCTTCCTTTTATCTCTTTTTGCTTTCCCTGGCCCCTATAAAAAAAAAGACCTACATGCAACCTGGCATAAAAATGGCATTGTCTCAACCAGATACAATTCTACAAACAATGCGATTCTTAATAAGAAACAATAAACAACTAAAACGCAAAGGATTGTTACCCTTACGTATTTGTAGTAATTTCTCCTCTGAAACAACTCAAACAAGGTATACAATTTTCAAATCAGGATGATGGCTTACCCCCTTCGTTAATACATAAGACCCCGGCATCCTTGTGGTGACTGCAGATTTTTTTTTCCCATCCTGTATGGCCACAGCTCGCCAAGTACTGTTCATTTCCTGTACAATCAACGTCATCTAGCCATATTGTCCCATTAGTATCCGGAACATCACGACTTTGAAGAGTTGCTATAGCTCCTGGAAATCCTAGTTGTCGACAAACCACTTTAGCATCGTTTGAATCCCAATTATCATCACAAACCGTCCCCCATTTTTCTTTGTACAATATTTCAACACGTCCAATACCAAATCTGCTAAATGGTCCTTGCAATCGGATAGAATTACCTATATAGAAAATAGTGATAAATTTGGGAAGTTTCATTTTAAAAATGATTTTTTTTAAAAAAACTATATATTTATTAACTACTGTAATTGATTTTTTTTGCTGTATCCAGAAACAGATTACATAAGAACGGTGGTATTTAGGGAATAAATTATGCAAAGGCTTTAGTAACAGCATTTTCTTTGAAATTGTTAATTTCCTCGTCTGTCGCATTGACAACTTGGCTGGCGGCCAGTTTGAATAAACGCTGTATGTGATTATATTGAGAATTAATCCGAAGTAGCTCGACCAATCAGCGCGCGCGACTTTCTATAAAAGCCAGTGTATTTAGACTAAAGGTAAATATTGCATTGTTCTTGTGTATTAGTATTTTGTATTATTTAGTCATCACGCTCCTCTTGGAAGTCAAGTGTTATTAATATAAGTTTACCTTTTCTGACCTTGCCTTGCCTTGCCTTGCCTTGCCTTGCCTTGCCTTACCTTACCTTACCTTACCTTAAAAAAACTAACGTAAAACAGAATTTCCTACATCACGGAGAGAAAAACGCATTCTACATCAGCTCGTCAATTTCATTTTTGGAAATAGCTCAAACATTTGAGAAAAGGAATATTTTTTGTTTCCTAATTGATCAAAAAATTTAAAATTTGTTGCATATTGAATATACAAAGTACTAAATATATTGGGAATATTTTGATGTGAGCTCAAATGATTTGTAAGTAACGTTGTCAGGGTGACGTTTACCTGCTTTTAAACCCTTATTTGAGATTCTTTCCTTTCAAAACAACAACCCTGCCCATTGTTAAGTTTATACGTTTATAAGAGTTATTTGGTTACCAATATAGTCGTTGTAAAAACACTATAAAATATCGTAAAATGTCCGTAGAATTACCGACGACCAACCTTACTTCGTGATTTGGGTATGTTAAATCAAGGAAGCCCAGTAGATTCTAAAACCTTACGACGAGTAAACTCCTCAAACTTTCTTGTTCGGAAAAGAAACCTGCCGTAACATGGTACGTACCTCATACCCAACGCGCTTGTTGTGTAAGTAGGGGAACAGCAGTCCGCGCAGCGAACACAGGGCAAAACAGCTTTATTGTACTTTAGCTAGACATCATCTCCGAGCTAATGCCTTGCGTGGAGTACACGCGAGTTTGAAAACAATTGCGTCAACTCCTGTCACTGATCGCTGTGCTGGCGGCATTTAATGCGGAAAGTAAGCTGTGTAAAACCTGTGTATCAGCACGGGAATGGATGAAAATGAAATGAGAGTTAATACCACGAAACATTATTGTTGGAAATTTCTCTTGGTATAAATAAGACAACTATAATAAGTTAAAGAAATTTTAGTTCAGAGTTCAAAACGCGAAAGTAAGAAAACATGAAATATGGAAGGTAAGCATTCATTGGTAACTTTAGTATTTTTTATGTACGTATTTAAATGATTTCCATCATGTCAGGGCATCAAAAAATCGAAAATAATTAACTGGGAGATTTTACCATCAAAACAATGTTCTGTTTTATGCAGTCTTTTTAATAAGTTCAATTATCAATAAACTATTAACTGCATAAACTAATTTAATAGCCAAAGTAAAGGATAAAACTCTCGTTTATTGAAATTATCTATAAAGCTTATATTAATAGTAAAAGGAGCTTGATTAGCAGTGACGTTGTTATACCTTTTAATATGCATGCATTTTATTGGAAGTCTTAATCATGTCTTTTCATGAATGCTAAAGTGAGAAATTTTTCTTTGATTGCCAGTAAATTAAATTTGTTTTAGTAATATGCAATTATACAAGAGTTGACAGCTAATAGTTTTATTGAAAATCCTTAGGAAAACTTTTTAAAATGTTTTCTGTTTATTTCGATTCCATAGTGAAACTAAAAATTATGGTCCATACAGAAATGGGTTAACTATGAATAATACTCAGTTAACCAATTCCTGCCTGAATGATTCATCCCTTTGCCTAAAGAAGGTTGTGCCATACAGTATGAGAGTCGGACTAGATTGATAGTAAGGGGCCATCCTGGCACGAAATAGGTGAATATGCATGCAATTAAGAAATTTATATTACCATTGTTTTATTAATATAACCTGTACCATATGAATTATCTACTGCATAATTAATTATTTTTCAACAACAATCACAGTAAGCAAATATTTATCTCAATTTTTACGAAAGGGTGTTTGGAAGAAAATAAGGCGTGGGGATAACTAATTAGAATAAGAGAACCTTCCGGTCGGAGACATGAACGTACAAATTCATGAAGTATGCTCCCAGTTTAGTAGTGAGATGATCGAGAAGATCAAACAGAATACGAGTAACGACGAGGAGCTAGCGGCCCTCAAGAGAGCTGTTTACGAAGGTTGGCCAACTACGATCAACCAAGTCCCTCAGAAAGTCAAGCCATACTGGTCTTACAGAGATGAAATATCCATCGATAATGGAATAATGATGAAAGGTCACAGGGTAACCGTGCCAACACAACTCCAAGGAGAAATCCTACACACAAGCTCCATGCAGCACATCAGGGAGCAGAGAAAAGGAAACTTCGAGCTAGAACATCGCTATTCTGGAAAAACATAAACGAAGACATCAATAACATCAATAAGTCCTGCAGAGTATGCCAAGAGTTCCAGCCAACGCAGTGCAAAGAACCTATAACCCAGACAGAAGTTCCACCTCAACCATGGCACACTATTGCCACTGACCTGTTCCACCTACATGATTCAGAATACTTGCTGGTATCGGACCATTAACCAAGCAAAGAAGATGCATTCCGATCCAAACATTGCTCCCTTCTTTCTACGTGCCACGCCATCGACAATAAGCTACCATCCCCGGCAGAGCTCCTTCTAGGAAGAAACGTCCAAGACAATCTTCCGCGCAAGATCGCTAGACGTCATAACCAGGTTAGAACATAGACAAGAAGTACAGAAATACTTCCACGATATACACGTCAGGCCTCTACCACCACTCCAACCAGGACAAGCCATAACTATTCAAGATCAAACAACCCACAAATGGAGCCCAGCAGTCATTAAAGATAAACTGTAGAACGTGCCAAGATCATACCGTGTGACGACACCGGCAAGAGGAGAATTACGACGCAATCGAATACATATAAGGGATGTCCCAACTCCACTGCCCACCACTAACACCACCACCACACCAACAAAGGAACCCGGTGCCCTTCAGAGAACCACCAGACCACATCCATCTGGAACGATAATGCGGTAGGGTAATAAAACCTGCACCTGACCGCTACATATGAACTGACTCAACAAATCAACAATAAACTTTAATACGAACATGACTGAGAAAGAACGTATATTAAAGAACCTTATTATTCTATAGTAAAACCGAGCAGGTTTATAATTGGTTAAAATAATTTCCCACGGAAAGGGAGATGTAGTTATATTAGTTATGACATTACTAGTTACTGTCAGTTAGTCATTAATCACGCTATAAGCATGCCAAACATATTTGTAAGATCATAGATAATCACTCTCATTATTATCATACGCTCAACATATATATATATATATATATATATATATATATATATATATATGTAGTTAGATATCGCTCTATGACCTTTAGGTCATATTGAGCGCTCTACAGGATGAGCCATTGCCGCTTACGCATTGTGCGCACGCTCACTGCTTGCAGTTTGAGCGCTCTGGCATGGTTTTGATGTCACATTTTGTGAGGCATCAAAGGTAACTCATAAGCAGTTACCTTCATCCTGCTCATCAGCACTACACTGAAGAGGCCCGAAAGGTAGTCGCCTGTCCTAGTATTTTCGTTCGTGGCCAGTCAAAAGTGTGTCCGTTGTCGTCAGTGTGTTTGGCAGGAAGTGAATTATGGTCATGTCTGTTTATAGCGTTCTGATGTTCAGTTAGCCGTGTCTCAATCTTTTTAGATGTTTGTCCAATGTATTGTTGTGAGCAGTTACGGCAAGGAAACATGTAAATAGCGTTGTGCCTATCGCTTGTAATTGTCTTGTCTTTGTGTTTCGTGAAATTAGATCTAAGTTTATGTGTGGGTTTGTGTGCATGTGCTATGTCAATGTTGAATGGTCGGAGAAGTCTAGCTGTCATTTCTGATGTAGTGTGGATGTATGGTAAAATGATTCTAGTCCTTTCAGGAGCAGGTTGGTCAGGCGTGATGTTCGTTGGTGTTCGTTTTTTGCCCGTTAAGGCTTTGTTGATGAAGTTCCTAGGGTAGTTGTTCATACGGAATGTCGAGAAAAGGTATCTACGTTCTTCTGTTTTGGATTGTTCTGTGTTACAGTGCGTGTCAATTCTGTTGAATAATGTTTTAATACAACTGATTTTGTGTTGAGTAGGGTGGCTGCTGTTGTAATTCAGTATTTGAATCAACTATACACAGACCTGGTTGGCAACGCGTCCCACCACAACCAATCAAACACCGCCTATTCCTAGCGTCGCTCCAATCAGACGCTCTCGTCGAATACAATTACATGAGGTTTGTGTGCTATGTCAATGGGACAGATCGGTGACTTTTTGGGACAAGATCGGTAACTAATTGGGACAGATCGGTAACTTTAGTATTTTTAATATAATTCTATGAATCTTGTGTTGTTCAAGTTCATCTATTGACGTCACAAATCCAATATGGCGGAATCCAAAATGGCGGAACAATGACGTTATACAGTGATGTCATCAATTTAATTTTTACAAAAAATTGCTTTTAAAGTTACGGATGCTCGTCAAATACTTTAAATAATATATAAAGATATAAAATAGATCAATAAAGATTGATTAATAAATATAACACTTACCCTCTTATCACAACAACAAACTCAATGGCCATAAACCAAAAAAATAAACCAAATTCTTCCTATATTTTTAAGTTTTATAGTTTTATCTTCGTTCTACTGGCTCTATCTAGCGAACACAGCAGAATGGTATTTGACTTGTTTCGTACCTGATCTTCGCCTTTGTAGTCTTTATATATTTGCATGTTTCCAGTGAATATCCATGCACGATCGCCATCTTTTAAAATTAATACGAATCTCCGCTGTCCTACAACAATGTCGTCACAGGTATGTGCGAACGAATTCCGACTGAATCCCGAACGTAACTAACGAAGCGGGAATTTCAAATAAACATGGAGGGGAGTGAAACCATTACAGATTCGTAAATGGATTCGTTACTGATCTTTCGTCTGAAGCTGGTACCAGGTACCTAGGCACAACAGTATTGCTAGGCACAGTGATTACGTATAAGGCTCACAGAAATAATTTAAAAACAGAGCTTACTAACGTAACTATAAGATTTCCGTTTCGTGTAGTATTAATGCCATCTTTACCTATTAACGCAGTAATGTTCTGTCGAATGCGAATATAACAAAGCACCTTTCCTAATCGAGCAAATTTTGGGCGACTGCTTCAAGGGAGATAGCTACCAGCTTGTGGAGAAGGCACACTTCTAAATTCACGATTTTAATTGGTTAATATCGGTCACGCGCCCGAGGTTTCACTCCCCTCTTCTTTCTTTCGCTTGGCACTTTGTAGTTACGTTCGTGATTCGATCGGAATTCGTTCGCATATACCGGTGACGACATTGCTGTAGGACAGCAGAGATTCGTATAATTTTCAAAGATGGCGTCATCAGCCGATCCGCACGTTGTACCTAATAGACTACTAGATATTATATACACATTGTATCCAGTAAGTTACTGGAAATTGTTTAATAAAGAGGTTATTAATGAAACCCTTCCCCCCCGAACCCCCGAACCCTAGTCTCAAAAATGTGAATTTCCCGGGGGTAACCCTAACCTGGATTAATAGGATTAATGATTTATGTTATTCTATTCCGAAAATCTCGCTTAAACGTCACGCAGATGACACTACAGGATGTGTCTCCGTTGCATCTCCTCCTATTCTACAGTTTCTGATCAACATTGCTCTAGATATTTTAGCTGGTTGGTTTTCCCTTGTAATTACGGTTATGCCCATGGAAAAGTCTGCCATTCCACATTGGGGAAATTCAAAAAATAGTTGAGTTTATGAATGCTCTACTTAAGCCAACAATTTTGAACTTTTATTTTACTCTATGTCTATATAATATATTTCAATATTTTGCATTAATTCTAGATTCTAGGTTTAAATTTTAAAGAATGTAATAGTTAATAATTAGTATAGTATTAGTAATTGAAATTTAAAGTTTATTTACACGTACGTATTTAGAACGACTTTTTCTTAGCTCTTGGGCGTTAGGTGTTTCAATAAAATTTGAATGATTGAACGGTTGAACGGTTGAACGGTTGAACGGTTGAACGGTTGAACGGTTGAACGGTTGAACGGTTGAACGGTTGAACGGTTGAACGGTTGAACGGTTGAACGGTTGAACGGTTGAACGGTTGAACGGTTGAACGGTTGAACGGTTGAACGGTTGAACGGTTGAACGGTTGAACGGTTGAACGGTTGAACGGTTGAACGGTTGAACGGTTGAACGGTTGAACGGTTGAACGGTTGAACGGTTGAACGATTGATTGATTGATTGATTGATTGATTGATTGATTGATTGATTGATTGATTGATTGATTGATTGATTGATTGATTGATTGATTGATTGATTGATTGATTGATTGATTGATTGATTGATTGATTGATTGATTGATTGATTGATTGATTGATTGATTGATTGATTGATTGATTGAATGATTGATTGATTGATTGATTGATTGATTGATTGATTGATTGATTGATTGATTGATTGATTGATTGATTGATTGATTGATTGATTGATTGCATCATCAAACACATATGGCTTGCCATGATCGAGCAGCTTAAATTCATCTACGGATTAATGGATCGTGTATTTAACGAGTTTTGTGTGACATATAAACTAACCAGTCAAGCAGCTAGGTATCCCTTGACCATTATTTAATAATTATTCGCCGAAGTGGAGGTGAATATCCACACTATTCACCGACACTGAGGTGAATAATTGTTTTAGCATATACCTCATAAATGAAATAACAAGTTTAACATTCTTAACTTATATTTTTCGGTATTTTATACAAGACACGGCCGCTAGCAACTTAGACATTTGGCGTACTCGATGTTTGTCGACGAAACAGTTTTTTAGTACAACTTTTGTGTATATATTAATGGCTAGAAAATTGTTAAGAAACATACCTGTGGACACACTTCTACTTAATTTTGTTGACTTTTCTCGTTATTCTACAACATCAGCCTTGTTTATTAACAAAATCTCCTGCGTCGGTAAACAAAGCAAAACTGGCCGCCATTTTGTTTTGCCCGCAGGTGAATAGTGCAGGATATCCCGAGCTAGAGGAACCAATCAGATTGCGTGAAAAGCACTATTCACCTGCGAGGTACATGCTAATTAAAATTATATTGGGTATTCTGTCTAATGCCAACCAATTTTTACTTGAAACAACAATAATCAAAGCAACCCTGCTAGTGTAATATTATTAACAATTTATCGGTTCAGGAAAAGAAGTCCCTTTACGTTTTATACTGTCTTTCTCTGGGTAAAGCAAGAATAAAGACAATGGAGGTGATGAAAGCCAGAAGATGTAAAACTTACTTAATAGACTCGTAAATATCGTCGCTCTGTACAGTCTGTCAAACGATTAAGAGAGTGTTAAAGCACGCGACTGACAAGTCTCTGAGTCATGCAGATAATATTTCAAAGTTGAACCATGATAGAAATGCTGTGTTTCAGTCGATGAGAATTACCAATGTAATGAGAGGGAGAGTTGCGACTCTCGATTTGAACTCATTCTTCTTGAATTTGATCAAGGCTTTAAAGATTTATATATTCTGAGTATAAACACCACACAGTTTTATAACATAGCTTTGATATAGCAGCGTTTTTGATTGGCTGTCGTGCGTGCTCCATAACTCGATGGAGCACGGCAAAAAAGCACGGGAAAAAATTTCAAAACAAAAGCTGAGTTTTAAATTGACTTTTTAGGGCCTTTTATATTATTAAAATACCGAGTCATTTAATTTTATTGAGTAGTAATAAACAACGACCCAGAAGACATAAACTGGGGTCTGAGTAACCGAGTTTAAACTGTCCTTTTGGTTGGATTTTAGTGAACAATAAAGACTTGGCTACGAAAGTAGAAAGACACAACAGCCGAAACGATTCGCCGGCTTGTTAAAGGATTTAATGCTAGGTTATTAAAGAAATGGCTCATGAATTAGTGTGCTCCATCGAGTTATGGAAGCACTTGGGAAATTTGGACAGCATTCAAAAATCTTACGATTTTTTCGTGCTCTCACAATTTCCAGCGTGCATCCATAACTCGATGGAGCACGCTAAACCATGAGCCATTTCTTAATTATATAGTAACTAGCGTCTGAGGGACGATTTTAGCAGAGAGGAACTCATTCTATAAATAAAGAAACCAAACCAACCAACATCTCTTCCTTAATTAAAGGGGCGTAGCTAAGGGATGTGTGCAAGGGGTGCCGCACCCCTCCCCCACCCCCAATGTTGGCTTTGCCGGCATAAGTCAACCAGTTGCCGGAAAATTGAGGTTGGGACAGGTCGGTGAGTCGAAATCTTGTGGGAAAAATCACTCAGACAAAAATATCGGCAAAGTGTCGAGTTAAATTAGAAAATGGCGGCAAAACTCGCCAAACGTCGTGCAAGGTTGTCGAAGTAAGTTTGACAGTTTAGCGCTTTGCCGCATAATTATCCGTCTGGAAAGTGAAGATTTCCCTGTTTGTAATGATTTGTAATTGTAATGACTTATTTAACGTCGTAGGCACAGGATGTGGTCGCCCAATCATCCGAGCCAGAGGCTCATGTTAAAGTGCACGACATAAGCTAAGACCTAAGTGTTGATTTTACGGAGGGAGGAAAACCGCAGAACCCTGCGAAAAACCCTCGAAGCGCAGGAAAGACCAACTAAACTCTATTCACATGAGATTCAAGTTCGAGAACGGAGTTATTCCCAGACGGTCACCCATCCAAGTACTAACCCCGTCCATCCGGGCTTAACTACAGCGGTGAGAGGCAGCGCCCTAACAGCACACGCCACCCGTGTTAACTGTTTTAACTACGTTTGGCCAAAGTAAAACTTTAAAAACCTTGAACACGAACCAACTTAAACGAAAGCGTACAAGAACCAAACTAACCTGTCTCGTCTGCAAGCAAACGTTTGATGACGATTATCGCCAGCAACACAACAGAAAAGTCCCACGGAGATTTATTAAAGGAAGGCAAACGTATCGCTTACGAAACGGCCGAAGCTCCGGTAAACCCATTTGTATTGGCAGAGAAACACAAAAAGGTAAATGTCCACTGCCGAGAAGAAAAATTCGTACTTTTAACCAGTATCGCGAAAATGGTGAGATATTATTAAGGACCATGGGTTTGTTATTAACTTTTGCTATGATAACGCGCTATCCTTATTAAATAAAGTTTTTAGTTTTACCTACTTATTGTTAAAATAGAAACCAGTTGATTACGTATATTTTACATTTTTACTTCTGATTCTATATACCATACATCAATCTTGATCAGCAGGTATCCGATGTCCCCGATGAATTTACGGCTACTAATATTTTAAAATCTGGGACTGGAAGTTCGCAAGTTACTGTGACAGAAACCGACGAGACTGCGCAATCACACACTTACCCAGATGGCAGCGTAAGTACCGCAGCCAACAAAGCGGAAAATTGCGCAAGCGACGGTTTGATCAGCGAAGAACTTACAACGGAGACAAATTCCGAGCCAAACGCAGAAATCCAGTCCCGACGTGATAAACGTGAAAGGGAAACAAATGACGAACTTCACAAGCTGCAATTCAATAGTAAAGGTTTAACAGCCGATCATGCATCGTGCATGATAAACTGTGCAGGATAACTTCGACATCTTAAGTCAAAATTGTGTTCCATCGAAACTATACTCAACGAAATCGAATCCGCATGCAGAGAATGTTGATGAAGAATATTTCTTGATTAGAATCAGACAAATTTCTAAGCAAATAAAAGAATTTTCAGCTAACTTTTAAGAACTATCACCCAACAATCGTGGACAAAACCTGTCAATAAAATGTTCCAACGTGTAAACTTTTGGTTTAATCCTACTTAATTCGTTCGATTCACAGGAAAGACCTTCCCCCCACCTCCCCCGAACAATGTTGGTATGATGTAACCATATGCGAAATATAAATTCAACATTGAATGGGGAAGGGGGGACAAAAAGTCCTTCAAACATTAGTTACTACTCTTTTGTTACTATTTTTATTAATTTTATTAACAGTTTTGTCCACGATTGTCTGAATTTAACGGGTTCATATATGCATCTTTTTAAACGCTTCTAAAGCCATATGGCCTTGCAATTAAGAACTTAAGTTCATATGTGTGTAGCCTAGTACCTTAAGTGTTGTACCAATTACAATTAATTATTAGATAATTAATGACGTCATAGAAAACGTTATAAACTGTTATAAAGTGGGTTCAATCGAGTTCAATATGGCGTTTAGTGGAAAGTTTTCACCGGAAAAAAGAGCCTACATAAAACTTATGGGCAAAACTGGTACGCATACTGCTAGAGAAGTTGCTGATGAATGTAAAGTGTCTGTGCCAAGCGTTTATAGAATGTGGAAGGAGAAATTTTCAATGGAATTAAAAAGAAAGCAGAAAACAAAGAATAGAGGTGGCAGGCCGGAGAAAATAAATCTAAGACAAAAGCGGTATATTTTGCGAAATATTAACATTTTGAGAGAAGAAAATAGCAATTTTACATCGAAGAAATTACTTCTCAGTTCTGGAATAAACCCTAATGCTATTTCGTCGCGGACATTGCGCCGTTTCTTGAATAAAAACGGATACCATTATTTGCAAGCGAGGAAAAAAGGTGTATTAAGTAAGACTGATATTCGAAAGCGATATAAGTTTAGGAAAACAATGAAAAGGGAATTCAGTAGTGTTGTTTGGACGAAACAAATTGCATTTTATCTAGATGGAGTAAGCTTTATACACAAAACAAATCCAGCGGATGAAGCTAAGGCGCCAAAAGGAAGGATTTGGAGAAGAGCAAATGAAGGCATGGATCGAGGGTGCACAGCCAAGGGTAGTCACGAAGGATCTGGCGGGAAGGTTGTCAAGATGATGGTTGCAGTAAGCCACGGAGCAGCCGTTGTGTTATGCGAACAGTATCAGAAGTTAGACGGACAGTATTTTAAAGATCTTGTGCTTAGAGAATTTCCCCAAATGTTTAAAAAGGCACGCAAAGGTCGGTCTCGTCTCTGGTTACAAGATGGGGATCCTAGTCAAAATAGTGCATTGGCAAGAATGGCAATGAAATCAATACGGGCAAAATTATTATCAATACCTGCACGTAGCCCAGACATAAACCCCATCGAAAATTTGTTTCACCTCATAAAGCGAAAACTTAATAATGATGCAATTGTGCGAAATATAAAGAAAGAGATTTTTCAAGAATTTTCCGCTCGAGTTCAATCTACGATACTTCATTTTGATAAAACTCATATTGACAAAACTATAGAAAGTATGAATAATCGCATCGAAATGATTATAGCTAAGAAAGGAAACAGAATCAGATACTAAGTATATAATCACGCTGTGCGTTTTATTTGTTACTATTGTCTATTATGTGCCGAGCCTAACAAACTGCAATTTAAAGTGTAATAATCAAACAGTAATTTCTTATATATCATACATGTAAAATATCGTAAATTGTTTTAATTATCTAAGTATTTTCAACAAATGAAATGCCTCGATCTTCACTGCACAGTGAGTTACAAGACAAGTGTGAAATATTTACATGGGGAGACTTTAATTACTTATGTGTGTCCTACGCGACGGTTAACCCATGTTCGTACGATTGAATTTCATGTTAAGAAAAACATATACTTTCAACATGCACGTTCACATAGCATTATAATACGTTGTTAATAGAATAAAATACAACGCGTCACATAAAAACTGTGAAACAGCTACTTTAGAACGGTTAACCACGGTTAACCTCGATGATTATAAGGTAAATAGAGTGTGATGTTTATTTAATTGTCGTGGTTAACCGTGGTTAACCGTCGTATTTTCGCAAATTCAAGACATATAATATACTTAATATCACGTCATCTTTTGTGTATATAACTATAATCCAATCGTGAGAAACTAAAACACATTTGAGTAACATTCTTAGTGTTAAATTTAGTTTAAGCGAGTGGTTAACCGTCATGGTTAACCGTGGTTAATCGTCAGCTACATGAGCGAGGTCACGCGGTCAATTCTATTTTTAATACCGTTTAATCAGTTCACTATTTTAACCCAAAATATATTATATAATAGTCCCTTAAAATGTTTAACTTTTCACTAGTCAATATGAAGCATTATATAAAACGTCAACGATATAATATTTATCTGCTAAGGATAAGGTCAGCAAAGCACTTGCAACACGATTCCATTTCCTTTTGGCGTGTCTCGAATATTTGCCAGTTGAAACGGAATATTCTCCAACGGACAGACATCATCTCCGTCTCGCGGTCATCAATGCATCCATTCTTCACAAAGCAGATGGGATTCTTGCCTGTCGCGAAAATTGGGGTATCATTTGCAAAACATATATCTTTCGCATGCGTCTTCGGCGCGGGTAGATGAACTAATTGTCCTTCTAACAGGAGCAATAAATCGTTGCCATGGGATAATGGCTTGCGACCACCGGAAATCGTTCAGAAACAAACATTCCGCCTTCTCAGCATCAACCCAAGCAAACGTACTTGACGCAGGATTAGAAAATGTGGAAAATATTTTCGTTATTGGATTAATTATAAACGTTTCCCACAATTAGCAGGCCCGATGATCATAACGTTTCGGTACTTCCCCCGTCCTTTCGTTAACAAATTTATCACGGCTTGTTGAAATGAACTTCGTATAATCCCATTGTTCTCCAGTAGCTCTTTCGCTAATTGTAGCCAAACTCCATTACAGCCTTCGACACAACTACCTTCCCGAGCCTCATGCAACAATTGCATTCTCGACTTTTCCCTACGAAGCCCTTTTTCTTTAGCACACTCCATTTCCCAGGCTGTATCTAGAATTTCTGCAACAACCTTCGAGCCACGATTCACAATGAACTCTGCGACATCTTTCTTTCCTTCGTCTTTTTGCTCTTTAGCAAAAATCAGAAGCTCCTCTCTTGATCCTATTCCTTTTTCCACAATGATTTCTGACATTTCAAAAGCCGTTAGGCGCTTGCGTTTTTTGCCCCTCTGTTCTCCTTCGCCGCCATCTTCGTCTTCGAGCATGTCATCACACGTGTCATGTCGTGCTTTTTTTGCTCGCAATCTTCGCGTTTTGGTTGCCTCCGTAGTTTGCGGTGCCTTTTTGGAATTCCAAAGGTCTGGATGACCTTCACTTTCGATTGCATCTTTGTCGTCTTTCGTGGTATATGCCCATGCACTATAATAATTATCATGGACAGCCGAATAGTTGACGGATATACCATTGTTGCTCGTTAAGTACCGCTTACTTGAGAGCCATCGTTGATTTTTATTGAACTTCATTGCCATATGATAGTGCTTTGCAGACATCTGGTGTTCCTCAGTTGACTACAACACCACTGTTCAATAGTTGCAGACACACCACTGAACGACGCGACAACCGCATCGGCGAATGAACGTCGCGTAGGAAACTTAACCAAGTCAGCTTGGCTATAAGTTATCAAATAAACTTGCCGAATACATCTTGAACTTAATTCCATGACTTGTAGCGATTCGTTTGCCTAACTATCGCTTTCTCACTAAACGCAATTATAACTTTTCTATATTTTCTCAGCAGAGTATATGTATGTGTTGTGTCAGCCACGTGAAGATATGCCGCTTATGTGCTATTTAAGCACAACAAGGGGTCCTCATGCCATGTTGAAATATACAATGGAAATAATTTAAATAAATACAATGGAATGCAAATTAGCTTAAATATGTCTTTTAAAGAGTTGATTGAGTTATTTTTGTGGCAATTTCCAGTATAAATCCATGCAAATGTTCGTTTTGGGAGACATAAACGTGTGCTTGCGTGCGTCACATTTCCCAGACTGTCTGAATTTAACGGGTTCATATATGCATCTTTTTAAACGCTTTTAAAGCCATATGGCCTTGCAATTAAGAACTTAAGTTCATATGTGTGTAGCCTAGTACCTTAAGTGTTGTACCAATTACAATTAATTATTAGATAATTAATGACGTCATAGAAAACGTTATAAACTGTTATAAAGTGGGTTCAATCGAGCGTTCAATATGGCGTTTAGTGGATAAAACCAAGCGTTCTGCCCTCATCCAAAAAGAAGAATTATTGAGATATCGTTGGACATCAGCGTGTCAAGGCATTGCTTTCAGAGGCCATGGATGTGATGAAGACGGAAATTTCAACCAGATAGTGAAACTGGTGTTCGAGTACTGTCCGGAACTCAAGCATTGGTTGATCACGTCACGAATACGTCTATGCCACCTAACGTATCTCAGTCTACAGTCGCAAAACGAGTTCACCGCTTTCATTGAGAACCAGGTTCAAAAGCGCATCATCCAAGACGTTAAACAAATGCTGGCGTGTACTCGGTTATGTCAGATGCAACACCAGACGTATCTCACAAAGATCGCCTTGCCATTCCTTGTCGGTACGTGGCCAATAATGGCCAGCCCAGAGAACGCTTGATGTCACTGACAGAAGCAAAGGACAAGACTGGTGAAGGTGGAGCATACGAGAATATCGAATCCCTGACAAACCATGGATTAGATCTAAACGAACTAAGTTTTCAAAGCTACGATTACACAACATCGATGTCAGGAAGATTTAATGGAGCGCAAAGAAAACTTCAAGATCAGCTTGGAAGAATTGTTCCGTATATACCATGCCTGGCACATCGTCCCAACACAGTCATAGAGCACAGCTGTAAGGCAAGTCCTATCGTCACAGAGCTTTCTAACGTTTTAGAAGCACTTTTCGTATTTTATACCAGTAGTACGAAACCTACGCGTAACGTCCCTGCATGAGTCAGTTCGAGTCCTGGAAGTAGATAATCCATTGAATCTACGAAATCTTTGCAAAACACGATGGAAAGCTCGCGCTGAGTCGATAAAATCAGTCTGGGACAGCTACGAAGCAATTTTAGATAGCTTTGCCAAGTTAGAAGGAGCTGATGATTGAACGACAAGAACCACCGCCATTGATTTGCGCACCAAGTTACTTTGCTTTGATTTCATAGTGTCAACCATGTTCACGAAGAACATCATGTACAAAACCAAGCGAATGACCGAGATACTTCAAAGTGGAGACTTCAACATTATCTATGCTATAACAATTTTGGAGTCAACAGTAAAGAACCTTGAAATTGTCAACAATGATACGGATGCAATGAATGCAGAGATACAAGCGGCCGCGTCGTTTGCTGAGAAACTTGGCACCGATGTTGCCAGTGATTTCCATCGACATCACCGCCAAAGAAGGCCATCAAACCGAATCGATAACAATCCTAGTACGACTGAATCCTTAAACCTAGAATTGGTTTATCGTAAGGAATTCAAAGCCTTTCTAGATACGCAGATCAGCACTTTCAGGGATTTTGTGGAGAACTGCGTTGCCACAATCAAGCCACTTATGTACACCGTCCAACTTGGTAAAGATGCATCTTCACATGAAACCTATTAAGCTCTAGCGAAATTCCATCCTGATAAGGCCAGACCCAACCCAAATTCTCTTATGTCTTAAATCGAGACTTTTAAACTGCATCTGGAAACAACGAACGCGGTTTTGAAAGATATCTAAGCTGCTGCCAAGATAGCCGAGGCAAAGAAATCGGTGTTTACTCTTTCTAACAGAGCTTTTCGCTTGGCATGAACTGCACCAGTTACTCTGGCCAAAGTTGAAAGGACATTCAGTAAATTGAAAACTGTAAATTGAAAAACTTGTCCAGGTCAAGGACTAGCAACGAAAGGCTAGAAGAACTTATGTTAATGGCTTGTGAAAAGGACATCACAGACGAAGTATGCGTAAATAATCTAGGAAAACTGTGGGCTTGTTTGAAAGTATGGCGTATTGACATATTGCGGTAGACTTATCGGAGTTGTTCTGGTAATTGCCTTCAGTGTTTGTCTTCCTTTTATTAAATTTGTTAAAAAGGCGACAATATGCATTAAGTTAGAAACTAATTACAAACTTTATATGCTATATGTCCATGTAAACAAAATCCATATTTTAATTTATTAAAATAAACGACAAAATTGGCGTGGTTTAATCCAAACCACGCCCATTTTGTCTGCAAAATTTAGTCGTGCACACCCCAAACGTATAGACTTCGCAACACCCCTGATTCTAACTACCTGAGACCCATTGCGGTACAACTGTTTGCCAAGGAAGAGAAAATTTAAAAACTACGCTGCTATTTTGACAATCGGTTTAGTATTTTTACTGTGGCTTACGTCGTTCTTACGCCAACTATTATTTTGTCATTAATAATTTATTGTGTAATATATTTAAAACATGAGCAGCAGTGTTTTTTCAGATTTAAAATACGAGGTGATAGCCGAGTGTTTTAGATCTGATAAAACACGTACTGCAATTGTTTTAAATACCTTCAAAAACGACACATTTGGTAAGTTCATTGGTGTAGTAAGTTTGAAAAATAATGTTGACTAAGCCTGGAAAATCAAAGCTTAATTTTATGTAAATCAAGAGGTTTCTTTACCAGATATAAAACCACGGATATGGTACTGTTTTCCTTTGTGTTTACCTCAGGAATTATTAATGGTTTGTGGATTATTTATGCAATATCAATTATATTATTTAATTTGGAATTCGGATAATTAGGATAATCTGACCGTGGCTCAAGTCACGCATGCACCCCTCTAAATCCGCCCCTGTTTAAATACATTTTAAATGGAGATTATCGCTTGAATCTGCCGAATCTAATACTATAGGTTTTCTCTACTGAAAGTATTAAGATCCGTTTAATTATTTGGCTACATTTAAAGTGTTTATGGAACAAAAATTAATTTGTCTTCTTTGAAAGAACACCTCAAATGACAAAGTAACAGATTTTTCAGTTTTTTGTTTTTGGCTTCGTTGTTGAGATATTTCCGTTTGTTTGATATGTAAATGTCACACGTTGTGAATCACATTACGTGCATAATGCCTTATTGGAAAAGGTTATATATCTTCGCTATTATCAAACGAAATCACTTGGTATTTTACGTGTGATGTTGTGGTGGAACACACTCACATGCGTTCTTCGAAATAAGTTTGGTTTGATCAAGCAAATATATATAAACTTCTTCGTTGAGTCATTATGCACGTGTCCGTCACTACATGTGAAACAAGGAAACAAGGAAAGGAAAAATTTCTAAAATTGTTACTTTGTTATTTAAAGTGTTCTTTCAAATAAGACAAACATAATTTTCGTGTCATAGGCACTTTAACCCCTTGACTATCAAGGATCTTCCCTTGACGAATAAAATCGTCTGGCGTTGGAGTAAAATACTAAAGCCTGTTTTCCACTTGCGAAACATGTCTATTGTAAATATGTAATAGATTCTTAATTAGTTGCAGGCGAGAGCTCATAACAAAAAAGAAAAATGTCTATTCGCGCGAAAAAATTTGCAAGTGGAAAACCGGCCGCTTAAAGGTACGTCTACATGTGGGCTTACGAGTTAGAAGGTCAAGGAAACGGGCTAGATTGTTTGTCTCAGCAAAGGCTTTACGTAGAGACAGAAGTATATTTTATACTAGAAATACATTAATGCAAACCCCTCGTGTTCATTGTTTATTATTATTAATGCACTTTGCCTTCAATCCCAGGGGCGTACCACTGAACCCTTAAATTAGGTTGGTTACTCCAGACAAAGAAATTGCATGGCTTCACACAAAATGGCTAAAAATGGTACCCTGTTCCAAACTGAAAGGAAGGAGTAAATGACTGCCAGCGTATAAGAACAGACCTTGCACATGATCAAAAGTGTGATCATTATTACACCGGTACCCTGTTCCAAACTAAAAATTAAAACCATTCCCTTTCCAGTGGCACATCCCTGTATAGTCAATATATGGGAGTCCCGTACCTCCCATTTTAGCATACCACTACAAATCATATTGTCTTTTTGCACAAAATACAATATTTTGACAACCCAGTTGTATTGCTGTTTAATTGGCTTATTATACCACAGCAAGTATGTGACTAAATTAGCAACCAGAATTTTTTCAGCTTTAGGTAAACAGTACCTCGAACAGTACTGTAGATAAATGCCCCACTCCCATGAAGGCTTGTAAAAAGTTTCCAAATTATGCCTGACATTCCAGGGAGGAATAGCCAGGCATTACTCCAATTGATGAATTTATAATAAATCATAATGTATACATCTAGAAATATAAAAACAATACAAAACAATGTGCAGTACAGTGAATGTATGAAAATGTCAAATACCTGATTGTACAGTACATATATGCCACCAACAATTCCTACACAGAGATATATTGTTTAAATACGTTTTCTTTTGTTATTAATAAATAAATGTTTTAAAAGATATCTCTGTACCTTCGTACCATCTCTCAGTCAGGAATTCAAGTTTTTCTCTTCGCTGTCTCTCTTTCTCTTGTGCTATTTATTTTGCTGTGTTTTTGGCATAATTTCTATAGCCACTCTCTTCGCTGTTCCTCTCTCCGCAGATGTAGTTCTAGACACCGTGTTTAGCCTTGATATTGCGAGTCGCTCTTTTCGTTTCTTCGACTTTAAACTCTGATGTAATTTTAGACGCTGTGTTTTGTTTTCCTCAAGTCGCTTATACTGTAGTTCTCCTTGCATCTGATCTTGCTCTGGCCTAGTGCTGTTCGGCCTGTTCCCTTCGTTCGTTCGCTTGTTTCTTTCTCTTGTCTTTCCCTTGAATACGTCTCAACATTTCTAGCTAGCCTATAAACATTTTTTCTTCTCCGAACTTTTGTAGTTTTGTACTCAAACTCGAAACGAAAATGATGTTTTTGACGTAAAAAACTACACGGAAACACGTGTACCCTTTTAACCCCCATCAGCCAAAATTACTTTTCCTATTTTAAGCATATATATCTTATTTTTGGGTACAATATTTATATATTCAGGTAGACATTTTTTTGCGAATGGGCACTTTTTTAGGTAAACTATTTTTTTCTGCTATACATTTTATTTGTCTTGGTGGACTTTTATATTTGTGATGACTTTTTTTTATTCGTATAGACTTTTTATTCGCATAGACTTTTTATTCGCATAGACGTTTTATTCGCATAGACTTTTTATTCGCATAGACTTTTTATTCGGATAGACTTTTTATTCGTATAGACTTTTTATTTGCATAGACTTTTTATTCGCGTAGTCTTTTTATTCGGCTAGACTTTTTATTCGGATAGACTTTTTATTCGGATCGACTTTTCTATAGGGAGGAGGATAAAAGAGCATGGTGGGGAGAATGGGTCATATTGGGATATTTCGGGATATTTTGCTTTTTGTCGCCTGGACCAAAATGGCGGATAGTTCAGTTCATGTGTTCAGCTTTATAAAGAGATTCACAGCGACTTTCGTGATAAATATGGCGTAATGGCGGATGGATCGCAGACTAAAATAGGAGATAGAGAGGTTGTTAATATGGAATTGGAAAGGCAAATGGTGAAATTTGGTTCTACTCGATCGATAACAATGGAAGAGAGTTTAGTGCAATCGTCGTCTCGATCAGCTGTGGAGAGAGGTGTTTCAACTTACTCAAGTAAATGCTATAAACGAAGGTATTTTGTTGAGCATTAGTGATGCCATTGGACATCTTCGAGCATAGGAAGAAATGACCAATAAGTCCCGGTATCAAGTTCCTTCTTCAGCGGCTGGGAAATAGGAGAAGAACTAAATATGAAATTCCAAGGCAACAACTTGAATACTTTATTCTCAACGGCTTTAAAGGCCCTGAAATTGCAGTTATGCTTGGGGTCTCACTGAGAACTGTCCGTCGAAGAATTGAAGAGAATGGACTTCTTTCCCGTGTATTTCGTTCAAACATACCGGATGCAGAACTGGATAGACTATTAATTACCATCCATTTCCCAAGAATTGGTTACCGTCGCTTAGAAGGTGAGCTTCGGAGAAGGGACATTCGAGTGACAAATTCCCGCTACCTGTACAGAGAATCTTTGAGGAGAGTGGACCCCATTGGAGTTGTGCAACGATGGGGGTCCCATTGTCGAAGAAGAAAATATCAAGTTTATGGACCTCTGGCACTATGGCATATTGACGGGAATCATAAGCTCATAAGGTATCTAAATGGTTTTAATAATACGTTTACCTGGATGTGTACATTTAGTTTAATTTTTATCCCCCCCAAACACAAAATATTTTGCTATGGATGAGACTTCTTCTGCATGTAGGTAGATTATGCTCCAACATCAATGATTGTATAGGAAGTACAAGGAAATATATTTATTGACTAACATTATTTTGGAATATATGTACATGTAGTACATGTACATGACATGATCATGATCAACCACTTCAATCCAAATGAGTAGATTTTTACCTTCAAAAAATAGTGGAAAACTCATACTAGTATTTTGCAGAGGTTTTAGTTTGTTCCTTCAATTTGCATAAAGTAAGAATTACTGTAGTTACCAAGAAGGAGGTAACTTAAAGCTAGTTAGTTACCGAGGCCCGAATAACTTGCTTAATTTATTCATTATACAAACGATATTTGTCATTATTTACCAAAAAAATAGTATTCTAGATGTAGTTTTAAAGCGATAGTGTAGGCCATTTATATGCAAGGATTAACTGCGGTACATCAAAGATAATTTATGCATGAATAAACTAATAGTTGTTTTGTTACTAAAACAATTACATAACTCACTCTTGATGAAGCAATAATCAACTCATATGCACATTTTAGACTATCTGCTCAAAGACAACTCTGATACAGCTCATTCAGTTATTAAACTATTCCTGTCTGAGACAGCCTTTTTTCCTATTTTGGCTAAAGCCACTGACTTAAATTCAGCACAGAGAAGAGACCAGCTAATACAGGAATGGGTTAAATACTGTGATTGTCTGCCCCATTCATTGGATATTTGCTTTCACATTTCCTGCTATACTTTAATACTGTAGCTGGAACATAATTTCAGTTATTCTTTTTCACAATAATCTACTGTATTCCACAGGATGGTATTTCCTGTCTGAAGTTTGCTAAAGTAGAATTTATATGGCATTGTATTTTTACAATAAATCACTAGTATTATAAATTTAAAATGCTCCCCAAACCCCTTTGACTGCTCAGTCATCAACACATTTTACCCTCTAGTTGCAATTAAACTTGATATAAACTCTTTAGTCTAAGTGTCTATATTCTGGATATAAATAATTGCCAGATGATTTTTTCAACAATATGTGCCTTTTTGTGCTATAGGACAAGAAATATAAAGGTCAATTTCCATTTCCTACATGTATATCTTATATATCACAATATACTTCTCTTGATTACTTCCTATTCTCTTACGAGCTCTTGGCTGCGTCCATTTCAGCTGAGGGTTCATAAGACAAAAGAAAGTGAGTGACTGAAGAAAAGTAGATTGCTTTAATTCCCTGCATGGAGTAGATAGTTTGTGTGGGTAGATTAAACCTAACTTCTAAGATTTACCCTTTCTTCAGAAGAGAAAGGACCATTTGTGTAGTTGTTTTGTGATTACAAACATCAACTTATAAAAAGAATGTACCAGTTATGGTTGCTTAGGAAAGGTACAGTATATGTACCAAAAAGTGTATATTTTAGTTACTGTAGTGTATGTATTTTAACAGAGAACTATTTTTGTTTGACCTATTGTAGATGGAGGCTTGTGGTACATGGTGGATGTGATGTGATGGACACCCAAGAATACCAGTATTCCTCAACTGTGCAAATAATAATCGTGCTGATACTGTTTTATCCTTATTTCAAACTGCTGTTAGAGTATACAGACTTCCATCTCGAGTGAGATCTGATCGAGGATGTGAAAATGCGGGAGTTTCCATGTACATGCTTCGGCATCCTTCACGTGGTCCAAGGAGAGGAAGCATGATTTGTGGTCGTAGTGTACACAATCAACGAATAGAGCGCTGATGGCGAGATGTCTATGAAGGAGTGACAAGCACTTACTATGAACTATTTTACCATTTGGAGGACTGTGGGATGCTTCAACTAGCAAATGAAATGCACTTGTACTGCCTGACTTTTGTATTTCTCCCAAGGATAAACAGACATTTGCAAGCATGGAAAGAAGGTTGGGTACACCACAAAATTAGTACTGCAAGAAACGAAACACCAATGCAACTTTACATAATGGGAATGTTGAGAAATGCAAATTCTGGTCATAGAACTTCAAATGAGCTTTACGAGCCATTGACCCAGGTAATGCTAAATATTATAGCTTTTACATGTAGTCATATCAGCCATTCCACAGAAATGACACATTGTTGAAATAAAATTAAATTAAGATAATAACATCTACAATACCATTTTTGCATACTACAATAGTACCTTGCCTTTCTGGAATGGGAAAAAATATATCTAAGCATAGCAACTGGTCATGCTATGCAAATTTACTTTTAAAATTACTGAAGCATAACAATAGATCATGCAAGAAATTCATAATTACCAATGACATTCACAAATCAAGTAAAATATATCGAGTAAGAAATTTCTGGTCCTGCTTAGGATGACCGCTAGCTTGACCAATAAAGTTTTTAAGTCAGTGCATTCTTAAATCATAATTTTTGCATTACTGGATATATTTTACTTGATTTGTGAATGTCGTTGGTAATTATGAATTTCATTGGTAATTATGAATTTCAATAGCATGACCTACTGCTAATTTGCTATGCTTCAGAAATTTTAAATTTGCATAGCATGACGATGTGATGACCAGTTGCTATGCTTAGTTTAACACTGTTAAGAACATACACGTAACATGCAGATAATTACCAGTATGCATCGATTAGAACAAATTAATATTGTTACTTTTTAAGAAAAGTGTCCTATTTCTTGTATCAAAACTAAATTTCTTCATTATCTTATGCATTCAACTTGTCATTGCTATTTGATAACTTATTTTAAATTCTAAATTTCAAAGTGAGGTATTGGCTTTGTGTTAGCCCACATTGAAAACACGAGTCACAATGTTTTCACATAAAGTATTCTCATTTCCTGTAAATTTGAACAACTTTAAGCCTATCGCAACTTGGTACTCTTAGTTAATGAAACCAATCCCCCAAAATCTAGGAAAATATTTTCAGTAGTTTCGGAGAAAAATCACCCTCGTCATTCGAGTCACCTTTTTAGGGAACGTTCATTATTTATCGATGGGGGGGGGGGGGGATGGGTGAGAAAATGGAGGGACCTGAAATTTTTGCTACTGAAATTTTTGCTACCTCTTTTGGGGGGGACCCTGAAATAATTTATAAGTTGTTAAGGGGGAGCAGGAAGTTCTGGTATTAAACAAGGATAAGAGTCTTTGATGATCAACATTATTATACAAACAAACATTTCTTATTGGGAAAAATCATTCAGAGAAGCCTTTAATTGGAATTATTTTGTGTTGTTTTGTAAAATGTAAAATAAAAGTAAAAGTAAACCATAAGGCTCAGGTATTTAGATCCTGGTTACCATCCCAGGGTTTTATCTAAGCACTTGAGGTTAGGTCCGGGGTTTTTTATATGCGATTGAGTTTTGCTTGTGTTGCACAATTCTAGGGGGTCCGGGGCATGCTACCCCGGAAAATGTTTGAAATTTCGGTCTCTAAAACGGCATTTCCCTCGATCTGACAGCGCATTTGTGCAAAATTTTTAATGGCACGTTTTAGTATTTTACAAAAATTGGATGATTGTTCAAATTTAATGAGACAATTACAGCATTATATATTTACAAAGCCAACTAAGATATTAGTTAGGCTAGCGAAACGAGACAGGCCGAGGCCAAACACCCAGAGAGCCGGCATTCCTACCATGTGGTCTCAGGTCCGCGCAGGCGGTTTACTTAGTGTAGAGTATTACCTTCGGCGTGTATGACGTATCACGTAGACGCGTAGTTATGATAATGAGTAATGACAAGCCAACATATCATTTTGGTGTAATTATGAGAACAAATGTGCACCACGCGGCGCCAGCATACTACGTATATATATTTCTGCACCGATATAACGTAGATTCACGAATAAACCACGCCGAAGATCTTCGGGGCAACCTACAAACTTTCTCCGTGGTAAGACTGCAGTTTTCTATAGTATTACTGTAGTCTGAGAGCATGTCTCGGATGTGTTTGCCTTTGTCAAATGTCCTGAGCAGTAAAATGTTCGACTGTTCGTCTAAGTCACTCAGCCAACCTAACATGAAGTAGCTAAGGGGGCTGCGATCCTTTGCGCTGACCAAAAGAATTGAAATCTCTATTGAATAAAACTTACTGGAAGTCGAAGATTCATGGGAAAAGTGAGTTAAACCCACCTAACTTATAGGTAATTTAGGTAAAACGGTATTAATAACAACAGATGAATACTTGGATGAAGTCAATATTTGAAAGTCAAAGAAATCAAATGTCGTTTAATAAATTGTATCCTGCTGTCGTGCATACACAAATAATTTATTCGTAATTCAAGATTGAGTATTGAAACTCAATCCCAGATTGAAAAGTGCTTGGACAAAACCCTGCCATCCTGGGTGTATTGTGTTGGTGAATAGTAGTGGAGAATGGTTTATAATTTGAGGTTTAAGGTGTTGGGGTAATAATTATGATTGAGATTAAGGAGAACGTTAAGGTGCCAATTGGATTAGTGTGTGAGTCGGGTGGGAATTAAGGTTGGGGTTAAGGTTATATTTAGGGTTAAGGTTAGGTTTAGGGTTAAGGTTAGGTTTAGGGTTATTGGGTTAATGGGGTTGAATTTTGAGGTTTTATACCGTAAGTAGGGTGGGTGGGGTTAGTTTTAAGATTACTGTCATGATTTGAAGGGTTGGGGGGGGGGGGGGACTGAAATTATGTGAAATAAAAATAGGGGGCTACCAAATTTTTGAACTTTGCTTGAAAACCTGAAAAAAAAAATGTTTGGCAATTTCACACCCCCACCCCCACCCCCTCCAATAAATAATGAACGGTCCCTTATGTCACAAGAGTCACACTAAACTTTCGACTTTATTTCATTGAATACAAATTTTTTTTGCTCAAACTTCACTGGAGTGTTAGTACTCGGGCTACCTATGGTAGACCGAGTCTAGGTTTCGGCTCCATTTTTTTCCCGTTTTGTCTATGTTTCGAAATGGCAATCATTACGTTATCCCGTCAGGCTTTGCGAAACTCAGGCGTGCTAAAATGCTAATCTTCACGAGTTCTTTCTTGGCTTTCCTGATGTGCTTGGAGCTGTTCACTGAAATATACTTAATTCTTGATCAGTAATGTCGCTGGCAAGTATCCTGATCTTATTTATATACGCTCACAATTCTTACAATTGCACACACCGACTGCGGTAGACGGGCCGTAGACATACACTAGGTACCCGGACTAGTCCACTTTGCCGAGATCGTACGTTTGTGACTATTTAATTTCTTGTTAATTTTCATCTTGCGTTTATATGAGAACCGAGGCAGTCCGCCTAGCGGTCTAGCCGAGATGTCGCTTTGTGCAACTGGGATCTCGGTTATTAGACCAGTCTAGCTCAACTTACCTTACCGTCATCAAAGCACTTCATATAAGATCCAATATAGAAGATCTCGCTCGGTTTGTCATATATTTTGCACTGTTTCGCACGGCAGGTTTTCTAGATGTGCAGGGGCAGTGCCAAGGTTGCAGAAATCAGTAGCCCGAGTGAACGCCTAAGCAGGCGTCTTGTCGTATCTTGTCTAACTACATGTACAGTATATGTCTTACTGAAGCTAAAATTAAATATAATTAATGTTGGCTGGAAAATAAATAAGAATGTCAATGATCAAAACTTTCTCATTTCCAGTGTCACGTGAGTCACCTGACCATAAGTCATTAAATCGAGGGCTTAAAATATAAATTTTTACGAATTAAGTATATTACTTAAATTATCTCCCCTGGGCTTTGTACTAAATTAAAAGTGGCAGAAAATCCCCTTTTCAACCTTGAAATTTTGTGACTTTGTCACGCAAGTCACAATGATATACAGCACAAGGGATGTATCTAGATAAGAGCTGAAATTTCAATTTCGGGGCACTACCAGCCTACCCTAATCTTTACAAAATGCTTTGCAATCTTTATTCAAACTTGATGATACATTCATGATCTTCACCATGATTGTTGATGTGTACTCACTCGGTGAAGACGTTTATGTTGCTATATTTGAAGCTTATGTTTCATACTTTCATACTCCAGTTTTATCCATTTTTTTATCGAAAGAATTACTAGTTAATTATGTATGTGCTCCTGTGGAATTAATGATGGGTGTACATTACGCAAATTACTCTGATGTTTTTTACTTATCCCATGTATAAGTGGCACCCCCTCTTTTTAGACAAAAAAAAGGTACAAAAAGGTGTAGTTTATACAGTGGTATTTACAGTACAGTACAGTACAGTTCAGTTCAGTTCAGTTCAGTTCAGTTCAGTTCAGTTCAGTTCAGTTCAGTTCAGTTCAGTTCAGTTCAGTTCAGTTCAGTTCAGTTCAGTTCAGTTCAGTTCAGTACAGTACAGTACAGTACAGTACAGTACAGTACAGTACAGTACAGTACAGTACAGTACAGTACAGTACAGTACAGTACAGTACAGTACAGTACAGTACAGTACAGAAATAATAGTATTTGAAGCATGTTTGACTGTGCCTTTAGAAAAATTAATATGTTACTAACTCAAACTATTTGTGGTGTATTGTGTATTTTTTTAGGATGAGATTGATGAATATGGGATAGATTCTAGGGTGGTAATATCGATAAAAGAGCTGTGAACGTTCCATTTCTCACACTGCTTCAGGAACTGGTTAAAGTTGAACACAATGGTCTCTTCAGACTGACGCTTGGATGAACCGCTGACAGAGAAGTTTGGAACGAATGACTTCCTGACATCTTCAGTGGTTAGTTTGGCAAAGGTGAAATGCTTCACACTCTCCTCCAGGTGCCCTTTCAAAGCATCCAATACTCCGAATGCAGATAGCCCTTCTTGAAACTGAATATCTCCTCTGCAACACAACTCACCATGATGTGCTTGTTAGTTGCCTTTATGAAATCTTCCCTTTCATGAAGTGGGATTGTTGCCTTGTTTATCCCCATGTCGAAACGCTCTTCAAACTGCACAATGGCTTCATCCCAATCGGCGGGAGTTTCACACTGCAAGAAGGCCTTCAACTTCCCTTTAACAACTACCTGGTCATCAGGTAGTTCATGTACCATATTGACCCGTTCAAGCTTGTAATGTGCTTCCTAACATGTAATGTGCAACACTTGCACTGAAAAATGTGGGGTACTAGCTTTATTTAGAAAAGCTAAAGCTGGAAGTTTGCCCAGAGTTTTGTACTCACCAGCCATTAAAGCTCCTTGATCATGATGTGTAAAAGTCAGATTGGGAAAGGAGCCTCTTGTCAGCTTACCATCAATCACTTGCTTGTAAACAAGAGAAAATAGCTCTTGTTGGTCCTCCTGTGTCAGCAGCACACTCGCCGATAAATTCAACGGATGTTTTACATGTTGATAATTCACTGTTTCTCAGCTCTTCAAACACATTTTTCCACACTCTCGACAGCTGAGCAAAGAAAGTGATATAGTCAGAAATGCTAGAAGCCTTGGAGGACTTTATCTTCTCAAGAGCCTCTTGCAATGTAGAAGGGAAGGAAACTGCTTCACTACTATAAGGTAATGCTGATGTGGGAGAAATGCCATCGTCGTCATCATCGTCTTGCAGTTGTTCAGCAAGCACACGATCACGTTCAATCTGTTCTACAACTGAGGAGTCTTCTACAACCAAAAAGTATAGGATTGAACATTATGAGGTTATCCTGGCTTGTAACTTTACTGTAATACTATGTAAAAAAGTCCCAAACATACATTGTATAATGTGTTGATTGTTCAATAGCATTGTACAGGTAAGATGTTATTTTATACTAATTATTGTTACACTAATGGAAGATACAAAACAATGGTAACTCCGAAAATGGTGAACATTTATAGGAGTGCACCAGATTTCTGTCTGACCGGATATTGAATTATTCCAGAATCCGGTTAGGTAATAAACAATATTCGATTTAACTTTCATATGATGTCAATAATTAACCAGTCTGAAGGCTGAGGCAGATAACATTGACCAAGATCTGGATAACTCTTGATATAATGTGAAAGCCTAATCCAATAATTGTTTTATACATTCCAAATACAGCACTAGATAAAACTCTGGCTGTAAAAAAAACTCGCCATTAATCTTACAATTAAACTGACTTTATTAACGATTTTGTTTGGAAATTTTTGCACTCTTTAGGTACTGACATCATCAGTGTCCAATATTTTTTGGACCATCCATCCAATAATTAACATTATTATACAATACTGATACAGTCTCGACTGTGATTGGCTAAAAACGTACAGATAATTATTGATGTCTTGCCACCTACAAAATATCAAAAATTATCTGTAGGTATGACGCGATGGCCAGCGGTTTGAACAAAACAAACATGGCGGTCGTCGTTAGGAGTGAAGATCAGAAGCGGATTAATCCGGCGGATTTGGCACGTTTTGTTGACGCTAAAACCACCAAGTAAAAACAAGCGAGCTACACATACAGCTGTTAGAGTTTAAAACAATGTTTGAAAGAGAAAATTGTATTTGAAAGCGCAAAAAGTTAGCGAACCTCGAACTGAAGACAGTTTGAATATTTACTATTTTTACCTAACTTTCTAAAAAACTTTCTAAAGGCTTCTATATCTATAATTGTGTAATAAAACAATTATTGAATTCGGTTATCGCATGATATCAAGAATTATCAAAGCCTCTGTTTGTGTTATCCGCCTCAGCCTTCGGCTTCGGCAGATAACATAAACCTCGGCCTTGATAATTCTTGATATCATGCTTAACCACATCCAATAATTGTATATTGTTATATACCAAATACTTTCGTTTGCCAAAGATGAAATCCTATTGGTCAAATCATGGTCACGTGTTGTTCAACAAACTCAATGTTTCTTTTGCCGAGGGAAACATTGCACTGTTTCCCTCTGACGTCAACAATAAAGAGGGAAACATTGCACTGTTTCCCTCTGACGTCAACAATGAAGAGGGAAACAGTGTAATGTTTCCCTCTGACGTCGCAATAATCATGCGTTGTTCACGTGAATACACAATTACTATTGCGTTAGAGCAAGAACTTTGGACTCTTCGGGCATTTTGAAAACAAGAGCTTGTTTCGAACTTGCTTGGCGAAATAGTCCATTTTCCGAAAGAAAGAATTTGAATACATATCTTCAAAGAAGGTCTGAAAAACACCTGGAGAAATTTAAAGCTGTTCTTAGTGTTGAGTCTGGTATATTTGTTTAGTTGAATAACTTGAATTGAAATTACGAAGACAAAGTCAAATGTTTTGGTAAGTCTTTTCGCCGTTTGCAAGTTTCGAGTAAGCTTTGCATTTTGTATTTTAAAAGTCTTTGGTATATAACAAAACGCTTGTTGACTTCTGCCTCGAGAAACATCGAGTTTTACGGTCCCTCAGGCTTCAATGCCCCCTCCGGCTAAAGCCCTCGGGTGACATTGAAGCCTTCTGGTCCGTAAAACTCGATGTTTCCCTCGGCACCAGTCAACAAGTGTATATTGTTATATACCAAAGACTTTCGTTTACCAAAGATGAAATCCTATTAGTCAAATCATGGTCACGTGTTGTTCAACAAACTCAATGTTTCTTTCTGCCGAGGGAAACATTGCACTGTTTCCCTCTGACGTCAACAACGAAGAAGGAAACAGTGCAATGTTTCCCTCTGACGTCAGCTTACTCATGTGTTGTTCGCGTGAATACACAATGATTATTGCATCAGATCAAGAACTTTGGACTTTTTGGAACATTTTGAAAACAAGAGCTGTTTCGAGCTTGTTTGCTATGAAAAAATCCATTTTCCAAAGGAAAGAATGTCTATACACACCTTCAAAGAAGGTCTGAAGAAAATCTGGATAAATTTAAAGCCGTTCTTTGTACTTGTTGAGTCTGGTGTATTTGTTTAGTTGAATTGAAATTATTTACGAAGACAAAGTCAAAGTGTTTTGGTAAGTCTTTTTGCCTTTTGCAAGTTTCGAGTCAACTTGGTATTTTGTATTTTAAAAGTCTTTGGTATATAACAAAACGCTTGTTGACTTTTGCCTCGGGAAACATCGAGTTTTACGGTCCCTCAAGCTTCTATGTCACCCTCGGGCTAAAGCCCTCGGGTGACATTGAAGCCTTCGGGTCCGTAAAACTCGATGTTTCCCTCGGCGCCAGTCAACAAGTGTATAGTATTTGGTGGAAATTATGTCACACTGCTGCACATTGTAAAGTTTTATAAAGTCCAATTAAATATGGTAATCACCCCCACATTTTGAGCAGTTACAATTGAACAAGGACTGAGCCTTGTACATAAACATATCCATCCAAATTTTCTCGACTATCGTACATGTATTCGGCAAATCTGGCATCTGGCCAGATGGTAAAAATCACTCTGGTGCATTAAGTATCCCTACTATATGTCAAATTACAATTTTGCGTACACTCAATATTTTCTACTTACCAGATGATGACAATGTGGTTGCACTTGCTGATCTACGTGTGCAGTTGTTTTGATGTTTTCTGAACTCATTGCATGGAATTGATGTTCCACAGTTCAAACATTGAACTATAAATGACTCCTCTACCTGTAAAATCAGAATAGTAAATAAATTGTTATTAAATAATTTTTTATAAGAAAGTTGGTAAAATTTATTTGTAGGACTGTCAGACATATCCCTATAACCCTAATTCCTTACACATCTGTAGTTCATAAATTCTTGTGCTAGTAGGTGACGATTTACAGCACAACACTACTAATTTACATGCTTTAACAACGTGGTGATCACATTAAATAATATGTACAATGCAGTGAAGGGGTTAAAAAACAATACAGTATATTATACAGTTTTTTTATTGCATAATTTCTGTTGTTATTTGTTATAATAATTTATTTGCATGTTATGGGGGAAGGAAAGAAGGGGGTCAAAATATGTATAATTATGAGTATATTCTTTTTAATTGGACAATGTATTGTTACACAACCCAGTAGAGATCGAAACATGCACCCTTAGCTTACCTCCGCAGAACAATATGCACTTCTTGACAAATTTCGTTGTAATAGACGGATATATCCTTTTGCCTGGCTTAGAACCCCCCTTGAGTAATCCACTGTGTAACCACGGGGAGGAGGCGGAATGACTCTTAGGATCTTACGATCTACACACAAAATCTCGAAACCACCAGCGTCCTTCAGCTTTGGAAATTCATGTTCAATCGTATCCACAAATACTGTACGCCCTTTTCCCGCGCCTGCAAAAGCGATCTTTTTCTCTCCTAGTCCTCCAATAGCCAATGTTCCTTTTTCAATGAAGGAAGGCGCGCTGCAATCATCGATCCTTCCCAAACACACAATTTAAGTATGGCACCATTGAGGCTTGTCTACTTTTCTTCGTTTCCCACCTTTCCCGTGGTCGTTAGACTGGGCAGAAGCTGTCGGCGGATGTTCTTCCAAAGGTGACGCTACGGGTATTACTACGGGAAGTGAACTCGACGAGTTGTCTCTGCCACTGGTATCTCTAAGACGGAGACTGGATGAAGACTCTGCAGAAGAGTTATTCCCTAACCGCGACACAGCTGATAAAAGAGTACTGGCACACAGCCGCAAAAGTCGCTGTGAGTCTTTTACAGAACTATCCGCCATTTTAGTCCAGGCGCGACAAAGAAGCAAAATATCCCGAAATATCCCAATATGACCCATGCTCCCCACCATGCTCTTTTATCCTCCTCCCTATAGAAAAAAGTCTATTCGAATAAAAAGTCTATCCGAATAAAAAATCTGTCCGAATAAAAAGTCTATCTGAATAAAAAGTCTATCCGAATACAAAGTCTATCGGAATAAAAAGTCTATCCGAATAAAAAGTCTATGCAAATAAAAAGTCTATCCGACTACAAAGTCTATACAAATAAAAAGTCTCTCCGAATAAAAAGTCTATCCGAATAAAAAGTCTATGCAAATAAAAAGTCTATCCGAATAAAAAGTCTATGCAAATAAAAAGTCTATCCGAATAAAAAGTCTATCCGAATAAAAAGTCTATCCGAATAAAAAATCTGTCCGAATAAAAAGTCTATCTGAATAAAAAGTCTATCCGAATAAAAAGTCTATCCGAATAAAAAGTCTATGCAAATAAAAAGTCTATCCGAATAAAAAGTCTATCCGAATAGAAAGTCTATGCAAATAAAAAGTCTATCCGAATACAAAGTCTATGCAAATAAAAAGTCTATCCGAATAAAAAGTCTATGCAAATAAAAAGTCTATCCGAATAAAAAGTCTATGCGAATAAAAAGTCTATGCAAATAAAAAGTCTATCCGAATACAAAGTCTATCCGAATACAAAGTCTATCCGAATGAAAAGTCTATCCGAATAAAAAATCTATCTGAATAAAAAAAGTCATCACAAATATAAAAGTCCACCAATACAAATAAAATGTATGGCAGAAAAAGATAGTCTACCTAAAAAGGCGCCCATTCGAAAAAAATTGTCTACCTGATTATATAAATATTGTACCCAAAAATAAGATATATATGCTTCAAATAGGAAAAGTAATTTTGGCACCAACGGCACTTCATAGATCCCAAACATGGTCTCCGTTGATCATTACATATAAATAAATAAATAAATAAATATATATATATATATATATACACACACAAATGGATACTCCAAACCGCCAACATGGGTACAATCCCCGACCGGACTTACCGCCCACTCCGTCGAGATTAGTACCTACATAAAAGGCGGAAGTAATTAATATCCAGCATGGCGAAACGCGGTGCGTAACGGCGTGGCCAATTAACGGATCAGTGTGTCGAACGGAAGTATTAGGCTACTTGGACTAAGACGTCACGTCATCTCAATTCTTTTAAAACAAGACGCCTGCTCAGGCGTTTACTCGGGCTACTGGATTTCTGCAAATATTGGCGTAGCCTTCGCACATCTAGAAAACCTGAAGAACAGCTTGCGTATATTAAGTGTTTGTTAAAAAGCACAGTTATAAGTTATTAGAGGTAAGTTGCGGTACTCGACACAAATTCTCTATATGTGGTTTTATATAAAGTACTTAGTTCCATGAAGCGATTTGGTGTAAACAACAAGCTTCGCCGAATAATTCAACGATCTTAATACTTTCAGTTTCAGTAGACTAGATAAAACCACAAAACCTATAGTGCTGCATTCGGCAGATTCGTGCGGTGGTTCCGATATAGAATTCATATAAATCGTACCAACAGAAAAGATTTAAACGTGTTTTGAAACACATTTCCAAATGTAATACGACACCTTCATGATAGGCAACTTGTAGACGACTAACATATCTAAACATATTTTTTGTATTATTCGGGACGGTGCCTACCACTTGTGTTTTGTAGTTGTTGGACCAAGCAGCAAGGCGTTTAATACTAGATAAACAATACGTATATGTTCTTTGATATTCTGTGTCTCTTTCTTGTATCTCTCGGCTTCAACTCAAGGCTTCAGCCTATAAGGAACTGATGTCAACACGTCTGTAATATACTCGTCTATTCTTGTCTTCATGGGCAAACATTGTCAGCAACATTACTGATAAATGACTGATGAATTCATCAATACCGTTGCAAATCACCTCAACCCAACTCGATCAAAGGCATTCGCAAAGAAAGAAAATCGAAACATACCGTACAGTTTCGCAAGGCCTGACGGGTTGATGCAATAATGCCATTTTGTGGACCCCCCCCCCCCCCCCCACACACACACACCACCCCACCCCCACCCCCACCCCCCACCCCCCAAAAACCCCAAAAAAAACAAAAAAAACAAACAAAACAAAACAAAACAAAAACAACAAGAAAACAAAGACAAAACCGCCGAAACCTAGACTCGGCCGACCACAGGTCGCCCGAGTAATAACTGGTATGAGATTATATTCCTATCAAACGGATAGTGGTGCATAATTAAGTAAAATTTCAAAATTTGATTTTCAGAAATTGTCTTGGAGAAAATATCCATATTGTAGTTGGTCACCTGACCAGGCCAAAATAAGAATTTCATGCATGTTCAAAATCTTCAAAAGCAAATTTTACAATCAAACATCAATAAATATGTAGAGAAGCGGTTTAATATGGAGCATGCCAATTTTTAGCAGAAACAAATACGGTTATCATGATCAATACGCATTTTGTTTTTGGCCGCTATGTTGGATGACACATGAATTTGCTATCCAAAGCAAAATACACTTAGATATTATAACATCAAACCGACTCGTTACATGTTTGATTTTTCTTTAAAGTTGAGTGCGAAATTTGCTTTTGAAGATGATTTTGTACATGCACGAAATCTTTATTTTAGTCACGTGACCAGCTATAATATCGCCGTTTTCTCTAAGACATTGGAACTTTTGAAAATAAAAATCCCGAAATTTTACTTAAAATGCCACTCTATATCTGTTTTATAGAGTTAGAATTCCATACCTGCTATTTTAGAAACATTGAAATCAAGTTACCCCTTAGTGCAAGTCGCCTAGAGTGCGCATGAAATAGGGTATATAAACTAGGTGATTTCATATAATCATTACGATGATAGGACTACATGTGATTGCATCTCTCTGGCTAAATACGTGGGATGAATCTATTATTCTTGTTTTTTTGAGACTTTAGGGAAGGAATAGGAAGTTTGCTGAAAGCACTGAATAATCGACGATAGCTTTATTCGAATAATAAAATTTTTAAAATACAATATATTTAAGAAGCTAGTGCATATTTATAAATTAAACATAATGATTGAGTTTGTTTTTACCAAAGAAAAGCGTTCCTTCACTTTTTGAAATTAAATAACTTTGACGAACTATAAATAACAAAAATTTGTTATTCTATTACTGGCTCAATATGGCAGCTGATATCATTGTGGATATTTTACATTAGCAATCTTTTTTTAAAAAGATTTAAAAATTACCTTACAAGTTTTCAATAAAGTCGTTCTATTCTAACACTTATAATATTTCTTCCTTCATCTCCGACTATTCGCTTGCCATGCTTCAATTAATGTAACCGCAGAAAGGTTCTTAGGGTTATACATGTTGACTTTCGTTCTATTCGATGGTGGTATAGATGCAAATTTGAGTTATCCCACTCTCCCCTGTGCACGACATAATTGGTTTCTCTGGGCTTTTTTGCTCTGTGTTTGTGGGAATGACCGGGATAGAACGTCGCTCGAATGCTCGGGCTTCTGGTCCAAAAATGTCGTTCTGGTCTAACAATTATAATATTGATTCCACCATCTTACAGACTATTCGCTTGCCTGTTGTAATTAATATAACCGGAATTGTTCTTAGGGTTACTTGTTTACTTTCTTTTTTTTTCGAGAGTGGTATAGAAACAACTTTGAGATATACGACCTTCTTCCACGCGCGGCATAATTGGTTTCTCTGGCTAGTTTATGCTCTGTATTTGTGGGCTAGTGGGCTGTTGGTACAGGACGTCGCTCGAATGCTGGGGAAGTGTTCTGGCTGTTACTCCTTTTCATCGATGAAATAAATGATATTGATTATATCAATAACCACTGACGCTACACTGCAGGCTTCTTGTGCGTCCACTACCAAGATCCACGATTGTTACATAAGTAACAATCTCCTGCTTTCTTGACTGCTTGGATCTTGTAGTCTAGTGATAACTTTCTAAAAATATCGTATTTTCAAATTCGATGCTCCCAGATATATACTAACGCTACATTGTTTTCTCCTCTTTCTACCACCCTTGCCGATATCTGTAACTCTCATATTAATTACGACTGTCAGAGTTGTGAAACTACTTCTTTTCCTGTAACTGATCAATAACAGAAACCATTCCAAGAAAGAAGCAATTATAAAGCAGTATAAAAACGCTTCAAAAGAGCAAACAAAATACGTTTTTCATTTTCACTTACGATTAGTGTAGCCCTTCCAAACAGCGCGAGTACTTCTCAAATACTTGGCGACGCTCGACGACTCTGTGCGGATTGTGTCAAATATCTGGTGAGGGCTGTCGAGTATGACATGAATGCAGTTGAAGAAAAGCAAGCAATCGAGCAAGCAACACCCTAACAATATGGCTGATCTACGTCAGCGGTAGTCACAAAAATGGCATCGCCTCAGCCATCTATGATCCTACATATTCTACAGTTTTTAATCAAAGCTTATTGCTCAAACGAGAGGTAATTACGAGAAAATTATCCTTTCTGTAATCTTTCAGTACGGACTGAACTGCGAAGGAGCGACGTCTTTACAAAAAGAAAAAAATCATGAATTTGCCCAAGTTTCTTTTCAACTATACTTTAATATCGAGAGTACAAGCAGCAAAGACAAAAGAATCCAAATTTTAACCAAAACCATTAGTCTGAACTCAAAGACCTGTAAACCTCATGAAAACTATTGCAAACAAAATCCAAGATGTGAGTATTGTGGTTTTGAAGCTTGCATAAACTAAATTTACGAAAAACAATTCGTTTAGTTTTGATGTAAACGAGACTTAAGATTAATTCAAATCTTTTTGAAACCGAGAAAATAATTTCGTGACACAAAGTCAGCCCTGATAATTGGGCGAGCCCAGCTCATGTTTTTTTGGGGTTGTTTTTTTTTAAAACTCTTTATTAACTAGTTAAAAATACATTCATTTGACATATAAAAGATTATATAAAAAAAATATTACAGATTTGTCTATGATAAAATATTTGTTTATTGATAAAATATTAAAAATCAGTTTATCATGTTTTGATTAGTCTGTGCTTGGGATGCGGTTCCCAGCACTAGCCATATGGTCGGTGTAGCGAGGAACGGGCACCTCTGAAGCACATTAAAGACGAACGAAATATTGAATCTGAGCCGGAATAAGGTGCGGCTATACGGTTGCTTACATTTTTCTGACATACACTACGCGATACACTAACGGTGGCGATAGGTGCCATGCCTCCTGAAGTAGAGAAGAACAAGGGGGAGAAAGTTCCATGTTCTACCTCTCGTATTCTTTCGTCATAAACCCTCTTTTTTTCTTGCTCATTTCGATGGTGGCATTGGGAGATTGAAGTATTGCGATTGCTCGGTGCAAAAGGGTTAAAAAAACCCGTACATCAAAAAATGCACGTTGCCTAGTTAACAGCTCCTAATTATCCTGCTTATTATATGCATGACAGAATTACGACATTCTGATTGGTTGAGAGGAATAAAATTATTTTATTATTTGTACTGCAGTACAATATAATTTATAAAAATAGAGAAGGCCCTGGAAACGATGTTGACAGTAAAATTCAAAATGGCGGCCAATTCCGCAATAGAAAGTTTTCACATTTCCAACGACGTGTGGTACACTATGAACTAAAAGTTCCATGTGAATATTTTGAAATGAGTACAGAAAACACCCAGAGTGAAAATGTTTCTTGTCAAGTAATGAAACAAGAAACATTTAAAGGCGTGAGTGAGTACGACGCGTACATGTAGTAATTTTGTCATGCATCGTACAATTAAGGATTTACACTACTCGTAATATTTTAAAATTATGCCAAATTGCACTCGCCTACGGCTCGTGAAATTTTGGCAAAATTTTCAAATATCACTTGTAGTGTAAATCCTTAATTGTACTCGCTATCATATGATTACCTTTTATCATAATGTTGAATAAGTTTTATTTAAGATACTATGTGTTTACCTCGATGGTAATACAAAAAAAAACTTAATTTACACAAAAATTTATTTATTATTTTATTCATTTATTTTATTTATACAAAAAATAATAAAAAAAACATAAGGTAGTAGAGACACTTCAAAAGTATCATTCAAGTACGAGTTTCGTTTTCAGTTACGATTATTACAGCCCCTACAAACAGCAGGCCACGGAACCGGGGGCACTGGGGGAAGATCCCCACCCCCCACTTTTTACAAAATTGGAAAATAAATGTGCCCTTTTTTCTGAAATAAAAATGCCCTTTTTATAAATGTGGCATGTGGCGGGTAAGGTTTACTGCGGCATGTTGCCTATACTGGGAAGAATTAATGTACCCTTTTCGTAGAAGTATGACATTGATATTTGCTGTAGAAAAGAGTGACTGTGCCGTTGCCCGAGGGGTGACGTAAAAGAGTTATTTATAAGTACAGGTGTAATAGCATGGTTTCGAGTGCAATTTGGGGAAAAAACATGCACGAGTGAGTTTTTCAAAGACTATCAAAATTGCACGAGTCCAAAGGACGAGCGCTATTTGAGGTCTTTGAATAACACAAAAGTGCGTGTGTTTTTTTCCAAATTGCACAAGAAATCATGCTATTACTTATTAATAACAAAAAGGAATAGCTTTTTTCGAGTCAAAAATGCTTTTTGTACAAATTTAAAAAAAAAAGAAATTTTGCACTGTATTTCCTTTTTTCTACACTGTATTTCCTCAAAACTGCACTGCTCTCAGCCAATCAGAATTGAGAAATGTTTTATTATATTATTCAGTTCTCAGTGGGATACCCATCACATAATACTGTAGAGAGGGAAATTAAATTATTTTAGCCAACCCTGGCTAACTCCTGTTAATATATTAAATCCCAGGGGGTTACCAGCTTGTTTAAATTCCATTTGCTAGTAGGGTTTTTCGTCATTTCACCGTTTCGCTTAGGAGAAGAAGGAACAACTCTATTTTCAGGACACTTAGGACCCTGAGCTTCCTAGTTTGCCTCAAATCTTATTAGTTTCCTTATGGCAGACCCCGTTCTTCCTCAGTGCATTGATGTCGCGAAGCGGTTTTGGCCGACCTGGGCGAGGCACCTAACATCGCAAACGATGCGAATGAACCTCCAGTGGCACCCGATGCCAATGCTAACTCAGTAGAGGAACTTGTCGTCAGTCAACCAGTTCAGCCGCTTGTGTAGTCTGCTCCCGTCTCTCAGGCTTGCTTTCTTGTTTCATACCTTTTTTTTTAGTGCTATAAAGGCTCATTTTGCTCATTTAATTTTGGTTTGTCTATCCTGTTGTGCTATTATTTTACATATTCGTTATGCTTCGTAGATCACGCTGCTTGCTCGCTTTTAGTTAACACCGGTTTTCGCTATTCTATCGGCCGACGACTTTCGGTTCTGTTTTTTTTTTGCCCTATATCAATTCCTGTTTCTTCCGTTGTAGCCATGTGCCTCGCCTTTTTTATGCGTTCCGCCTTGATTATCACCGAAAGCAGGGCCATGGGTTCTCTCATGGCCTTTTATTTAGTCAGGTTTCCTATTCTTTTGCTGCTGTGTGACGACGTTTCTTGTCACTTCGTCCTGTTTAGCCTATATGGCTGTTGTTTGACGACGTTTAAGTTCGTTCAGTTTAGTCTATTTCATTTCGCTGGTGTGTGTCGGCGTTTCAATTAGTTAGGTTCCGACAATTGTCGCTGGTATGTGACGGCGTTTAGTTTGGTTCGGTAAGTTCAGACTATATTTCGCTGTTCACTGCTATGTATCCCTGCTGTGTGCGCAGTTTAGTTTAGTTAAGGTCAGCCTATTTCGCTGCTGTGTGACGGGGTTTATTTTTAGTTAAGTTTAGGCTATTTCCCTGCTCTTTAGGTTTAGTTCCCTGCTGTGTAACGGTGTTTAATTTAGTTATTAGGTTAGCCTATTTCGCTGCTGTGGGACGGGGTTTATTTTAGTTAGGTTTATAGGCTATTTCGCTGCTGTGTGACGGCGTTTATTTTTAGTTAGGTTTAGGCTCTTTCGCTGGTGTGTGTCGGCGTTTAATTTAGTTAAGTTTAGCCTATTTTGCTGCTGTGTGACGTCGGTTTATTTTGCTCAGGGTCAGAGTATATCGCTGCTGTGTGACGGCGTTTATTTTAGTTAAGTTTAGGCTGTTTCGCTGCTGTGTGACGGCGGTTTAACTTGTTTTGAGTCAGAGTAGTGTATATCCTGCTGTTTGACGGCTTTTAATTTGCTTATAGGATCGGAGTATATCGCTGCTGTGTTTTGCTTTAGTTAAGTTTCGACTATCGCTGCTGTGTGACGGCGTTTCATTTGTTTGGGTCCGGACTACATTGCTGCTGTGTGACGGCGTTTCATTTGGTTAAGGTCCGGGCTATATTGCTGCTTTATGACGGCGTTTATTTAGAGGATCGTGCATCCAAATCGCTGCTGTGTGATGGTGTTACTTTGTCATGGGCGAATTCCTGTTTACTGCTGTACGACAGCTTTACATGTAATTTTCTCTTCCGTTGCTAGGTTGCGGTGATTTTTTGCAAGTTTGCCGGTCATGATCAGGCCAAGCTAATGTGACGATTTCGGATTTTGTTTTGTTAGGTATTCCTTTTAGATAACGGTGTTTTTGTGCTTGATCGCCTAACTGGCTCGCTGCTGCGAAGCGCTCATCTCAAGGTGCTTGTTTTGGTAACATTCGCCGCTGCCGGGTTACCCTCGGCTGTGGCAGTCCAACATTCGGTCGCCACCTTTTACCTGATTTGAGAGGGTATCCTTAATATGCCCTATACACTGTCTACGATGGAGTTCTCGTTTCGGGTAATTTGGTTGCGGTCGTTTGTGGGAGTGGAATTTCCAACATATTTTTATAGCTTTCTTTTTCAACGCATGCGTTTGTTTCCCTCTACCGGGTGTTTTGTTAGGTTTATTTGCCATTTATTATGTCTCTCATGTTGTTAGGCAATGTGGGTATTTTCCCCCTTTATTTCAGCTATGGCTGTGCAGCCGTTTTAATGGGCTATGTCGTCTTATCCGATCTATTATAAAATTCCCCTTATTTTTATTCATACTGTTATACTACGATCTTCTATCGTTGTCTCTTTACTGCAAGAACGCCCGTTTCTTTTCCTTCCCATTAACCTCTCACTTTGGAACGTCTTAGAGCTCAATTACGTCAGTTACAGAGGCAGTCTGACATTCAATCGGTAGGTGTAGCTCTCGGCGCTCTTAGACGCGAGTTGGATAAACCTGCAGGGGTATTTCATCCGTATGCTGCTATCGCCGCATTAGAAACTTTGGTTGATATCACCCGATAAAGGCTGACACGGTATACAAGCAGTGCCGACCCTTACTCCTCAGCCCGCAAATTCAAACGATCTTATACTAAAGTCGAGATTGGAACCAGCAGGAGATGGCGATTTCACGCGTCATTGAAAAAAACAAAATTTAAAACACAACACGAAGAACGCCGCCAGCACCATACCTGTACCTCTACCGCTGAACCGATCCTTTAAAAACCGCCCTGGAGGCCGCGCGGCACCCCTTATTTTGGACGGAGCCGTCCTTTTCCTGCCGCCTTTCAACCTGTTTGTTTTAACTGCCGACAACGCGGGAACTTTGCGCTTTTTTGTCCCCGTGGTGGTAAACGATTCTAGAATTACGTGGAATGAAGATTTCTTTGGAAATATGATCAGCCTTTACTATGTATGCTTATGATTATAAAAATCTGTTATTGCATTATATGTTCGTGTTTTCTGTGTCTCATACAATGTCCGTTGTTTTATTTCACAAGAGCCTCTGTTTTTCCTTTTCTTTCTGTTTCTCCAATCAGGCCTCGTCTACCAATCCCTTCGAAATTGTTTTGCATGAGGCGACGCTTACTCCACATGTAATTCGTTGGTGTTCATCAGATAGCAATGCTTCCACTCCGATTGGCCCTCCGCCTTCCATCGATATGGTTTCCACTGGTAAGGTGCAGACCTCGCCGAGAGACCTGACATTCCGAGTCCCTGACGTCTTCGTTGTCGGGGGAATACATCGCCACGCCTCGTTTTGGCATTCAATTTAGGGCGCGTCAAGACGAGAGCAATCTTAGAACTTCCCGACGGGGACGGTTTTCGTTTCAATCATTCATTTGGCAAAACACTTCGTGGGCAAGACAACGTTTTCGCTGTCAAATCGTGTTCTAACCGCCTTATTTGTCCTGTAGCCAATTTGAGCTTTATGTGCTATTGGCCGATCGGATGGGTTTTTAACTACGCCATGGTTATCTGTTCCGTTCGGCTGACCGCGACGGGCGCATCTCTGCTAACCCCTTTGAAGTTTCAAGGCACGACCGTCGCTAGTCGCCTTGCCACGCACATAGACGCTCTTCAATTTCGCGATGGTGAGTCTATGCACAGTTTTCGCGCGGGTTGCTCAATCACGCTATCACTCGTTGGCGCTTCTATAGAAGAGGTGGCACGACACGTCGGCCGGAAAAGCATCAAGGCCGCCGTTTATTACTCCAAAGCCGATGTGGTGATGAATACAGACATGAGTCGCAAGCCTTCTCGGCGCTGGGTGCTCCACGTCCTCGTCTCATCAAGTCTCAGAGGCTACACGCTTATGTGCATAATTCCATGCACGAAATAATCTTCAGGATTTTCGTTTCGCTTTTCCTTGATTTCTTTTCCTTTCCTTCCGTTCTGAATATTGGAGTACTTTGTTTATTGTGTGTGTTTTCCCCCCTAGGTTTAGCCTTCTACGCTTCAGCTTAGGGCATAGGACAATTACCTTAGTCCCATTCTCAATTCCCTCCGCTCAAGGTATTGTGTGGGAGGTGAATATATTACTATTTAAAATGTGATATAATGTAAATTTTCAGCACATTGGCGCTACTTGAAGTATTCGATTTCTAAAAGAATGCCGCTGACAAAGAAATTATGTTAAAAACAAAATGGTGGTGATCGAAGTAAAACAAATGGAAGTTACAACCGCACAACGTTTTAAATTATACAATTATTTTGAAAGTAACCAAGGTGCCCCTTTTTCACTGTGCTCCACCCACCACCACAACCACCACCACCACCACCATTTTCAGGTGCTTCCGCGGCCTCTGCTTGTCGACTCTTGTCGACTCTCTGCCTCTGGCAATTGTGTCGAATATCTGACGGCGATGGCTGTCGCGTATGACATAAAGGCGACCAGTCAAGGCAAGAAAGCAATCAAGCCAACAACACACTCATATTATGACCGTAGTCACGAAAATAGCATAACCTCAGCCATCTACAATTGTACATAGTCTATAATAATAATAAATAACAATAATAATAACAATAATAATAATAATAATAATAATAATAATAATAATAACAATAATAATAATAATAATAACAATAATAATAATAACAATAATAATAATAATAATAACAATAATAATAATAATAAGTATAAGCGCAGGTGAGACAAGATAGTGAGAGAGAAGAAGTAGTAACCACACAAGATGAGCAAGGAAATCACAATGAGCAGAATAATGCAAATGAGGTGCAGGTGAGACTAGACGGCGAGAGAGAAGTAGAGATCGAACATGCAGATATCAGAACTGCTTGGGTAGAACAAGACTTTAAACTGGAAGATCTCTTCTTACAAGAGCTGGCAAAGCTACCGAGACCTAGCCCAACGGACATTGAACCAAGAGAAAGGTTGTTAAAAGTGAAAATGATGGCGGAGATTGAAAATAGTGCCAACCGAATCTTAGAAACCCACCTTAGGAACGGGGAGAAAGTAGAAGAGATTGTTGATACAGTCTACGCGATGGGTAAAGCAGTGGTAACACTGATGGAAGTAAAGAAGAAAGAGAAGAACAGAAGAGTAAATGGAGGTAATAGAAGAGAGCGGAAAATGAAAAACCGAATGAAGGAACTACGCCAGCTAATTGCTAAAACATGCAATGAATTACATCGAAGAAAGATTAGGCGGAAACCAAGTAGACGAGAAAGAAAGATACTAAGAGAAATAAAGGAAGCTTCAGGATACATGAATGCAACAGATAGAGAACTCAGGTCAACTAAGGAAAAGTGGTTGGATGAGTTAAGGTATCGTAAGGTTTTATTGGACAAGATGATCAAGAAAGGGAGAAGGATCCGTAACAACATAATGTTCCAAAAAGACCAGAGAGGGCTATACAAACAAGCGAGTAAAAAGAAAGAAAACATAGGCAGAACACCAGAAATTGAGAAGTTTGTTGAATTTTGGGGAGGTATTTGGGAAGAGAGGAGAAGTACAGTAGTGCAGCCGTGGATGACGGAGATCGAAGAAAAACTAAAGAACAAAATATGCTCAGTAGAAGATTTCAATATCGATGAAAATAAATTGGCTGGAGTACTAAAGAAACGAAAGAATTGGACAGTCCCTGGAGCGGATGGGATCCAGAATTACTGGTGGAAAAGATTTAAGAGTGTGTGGACCCCACTTGTAAAGACAATGCAGACATGGATTATAGAAACCAATACCATACCGGAATGGATTGCAGTGGGACGAGGCGTGATGATACCGAAGGCAGAAGACCTTAGTATTGTGAAAGATTATCGACCGATCACGTGCTTGAACACAGTATATAAAATCTACACTGGAATGATTGCAAAATATTTGAAAAGCCATGCAGAACGAAACGAAATGTGGGATCAAAATCAAATGGGAACGAGAGAAGGTGTATTGGGAACAGTTGATCAGTTACTAGTTGACAATTGTATCATTGATGAAGTGCGCGAACAACACCGGAATCTAGCCGTGGCGTATTATGATTATCAGAAAGCATATGACATGGTACGGCATGACTGGATCTTAAAAGTTTATGGGTGGATGGGAGTGCCAGAAAATGTATGTAGGCTGGTCGAAAACCTGATGAAAAAGTGGATGATTAAGCTGGAAATTAGGGTGGATGGGGAGAAAAGAATGAGTAGATGGATAAATATACGAACAGGGTTTCTACAAGGAGATAGCTACTCGCCAGTGGGTTTTTGTTTAAGTGAGGTACCAGTGATGATGATGTTAAGAGAAACAAAAGGATACAGAATGGGACCATCTGGCAACAGAGAAGTAGTGAGAACGCACAGTCTGTTCGTGGACGACCTGAAAGTATATCAGGAAAACCACGAGAGGCTGGCTATTGCAAATGAGATTATCGTACAAGCGAGTCATGATACAGGGGCATGTTATGGTGTCAAGAAATGCGCTGAGATAGTGTTTGAAAGAGGCAAGATGGTGAAAAGCGAGGGACTAGATATCCTTGAAGAAAGAATGAAGGCTCTAGACCCTGAAACTAGCGAAACCTACAAGTTTCTCGGATGCGAACAAGGAAAGAAAATAGATAAAGAGAAAGTGCTAGAAAGAGTGTCATTGGAGGTGCAGGAAAGAATGGAAAGTCTGGTACAGATGGAGCTATATGATAAGAATCTAGTTAAAGCTATAAACTGTAGAGTAGTTCCAGTAGCGGGGTATGTAATAAATGTATGCCGATTTAGTAAAAACGATCTGGCAGAACTAGATATGATTGTCAAACGGGTGTTGAGGAAAAATGTGATGCACGGACGACAGGCAAGTAATGAGAGACTATATTTACCACGAAATAAAGGAGGAAGAGGACTGAAAAGTATGCGAGATGTCTATAATGAGACCAAAGTTAAAATAGCTTGCTATATGACATATTCGCAAAGTGAATGGATCAAAGTGGCTTGGAGGCGGGAATGCAAAAAGGAATATTGTTTTATTAAGAGAGAAGCAGAGGAAGCGATGCTAGACGTAGGGGAGAGCATTAAGTTCGGTGAAGAGGCAGTGTGGCTAAATGGCGAAAGGATGTGTGGGGAGTGGAAAGAGATATGGGGTAAACTGAAAGCCATGTTACAAACCAAGACCGAGGTGATGCGTATAGAACAATATACAAAGAAAATCTTACAAAGTGAAGTGTATAGAGGGATCGAGGAGAAGGGCCATGGATGGCTTGAGTGTAATATGGACTCAAGAAAGACAGCAGCAGTAATCCTTATGCAAGAACAGATGGTGGAGACACGGACATGGAAAGCCCTTAGAGGAATGGAGGTGGAATCGGAAATGTGCCGCCTATGCGGCATACAGAGAGAAACAGTACACCATCTGTTATCAGGATGTAAAGTAGTAGCTGGAAACGAATATGTACGAAGACATAACAACGCATTAATGGTGTTGGCTGTAGCATGGGCAAAGCAAGAAGGGTTGATAAATAAGGATGCGGTATGGTACAAAATACAATGGAAAAAAGGAAATGTGTTGGAGGGAAGTGGAATGAAGCTCTGTTGGGACTTGGAATATTGTATGAGAAAAACAACTACTGCAAGAAGACCAGATCTAACGTTGGAAGACAACAACAAGAAACTAATATGGTTCGTAGACATGGCATGCCCAGCAGAGATAAACATTGTACATAAACACCAAGAGAAGCTACAGAAATACCAACAACTAGCTTTCGAAACTCGTGAAAAACGACGAGAATACAAAGTCCAAATCGTTCCAGTTGTAATTGGAAGTTTAGGTGGAGGTATGGTAAAGGCGAGGAGACAAATTGGAAAGGTAATACGAAACGAAAAAGAAGTTGAATGGATTGGTAACCAAATGCAGAAGACGGTGCTGATCGAAAGTGAATCGACACTACGCAAAATAATATCTGGGATCGTACAAGCAGAGTGACATATAAGTGTGGACATTGTTAGCGAGACTGGCAAAATTATTGGCAGTACTTGTACCTTCCTCACAATTATTGTGAGTCAAAGGCCATGGGCCGTAAAGGTTATCAATTTTCATAATAATAACAATAATAATAATAATAATAAATAACAATAATAATAACAATAATAATAATAATAATAATAAATAACAATAATAATAACAATAATAATAATAATAATAATAATAATAATAATAATAATAATAATAACAATAATAATAATAATAATAATAATAATAATAATAAATAACAATAAACATAATACAATTTGACTTGCTTAATTTTCTGATTTCTCTTTTTCAGCTGAGAAGCCAATTAACTAGATTGCTAACAAATCGCGTTAGGTGTTGCATTTCCATATTTGCGGTCATTTTTTCCTGAAACGAATTAAACAATTTACAAATCAAGATGACGATTTACCTGATCCGTTCTTGCATAAAACACCGGCATCGTCTTTGTGGGTACAATCGTGTTTCCCCCATCCTCGATGACTACAGTTTGACAAATACTGTTCATTTTCTGTACAATGAACATTATCTAACCATATTTGTCCACTACCATGTGGAACATCCCGACCTTGAAGGGCTGCTCTAGCTCCTGGGAAGCCAAGTTGTCGACAAACCACGTTAGCACCGTTAAAGTCCCAGAAATCATCACAAACCGTTCCCCATATTTTATTATAAAGAATTTCAACACGTCCAGTACCAGATTTCTTATACGGTCCTCGCAAGCGGATGGGAATACCTAAAAAAAAAATAGAGAGCAATATTCTATTTTATTAAAGAAATATTCAAAAAACACAATTTCTTTAAGACAGTTAGTGCAATTTTATTAATTAAACATAGGTTATAAATGGTTTGTTTCAACCAAAAAACAAGGGCTTTCCTTCACTTTTTGAATAATGACAGAAGTAAAAATAACAGAAATTTGTTATCCTACTTATTCGCCCATTATGATAGCTGACATTATTGTGTATATTTTAAGCTGATAATCTTTTTGTTAAAATAAGTTTAAAATTATCTTTTAAATTTTCAATAAAGTCGTGCTATTATAACAATTAAAATAACAGCATAAAAAACACGTTATACACGTTGCATGGTGTCGATAATGTATGATATCACAGTGACTTGGAAGATTTTGAATGAATGTAGTCGGTGTTCTTAAAAATTTAAAGGAAAAATATACCAATTTCGTCAAAAGCAGAAATGAGCAAAATTCCTTTTTTAGCTAATTACAAATTGACAAGGACAATCACCAAAAGAAAATAATTACAAATTGGAAATCTTAGCAGGTAAATGTATCAAATTACACAGGAATGGGATTGGCAGTGTAGAGTGCAGCGGAGTAGAATTAAGTGCTGTGTATATTGCACTCATTCCTGTCCGGGGGCTTCCCCAGAGGTGAATAAAATCGTCTGGCTTTAGTC
>OZ036015.1:7427847-7429817 GCA_964035015.1 Corallium rubrum
TTACCTGTCAGTGCTACATATTTTTCAACATTTGCTAATGTAAACATCAACAATTGTGATGAGCCAAAAGGGCAATTTGGCACAGGCTCAAGTTGTACATGGCGACCTTGGTCATATAGTGAGAGAGTAAATGTTTCGAAGAAGGTTCGAGAGCTTAAAGAAAAAGTAGAAAAGCAAAAATGTTCTAACAAAACCAAACGAAGTAAGATAACTAAGTGTATTGCTGGCGAACAAAGTCGACAAGAATTTGAGCCTTTAATTGGGCCTTTTGTTGACCGAGCCCACATAGATCCATTGCATGTCAAGAATAATGCTTGTCAGCTGATTTTTAGGCTGATTTTGTATCAAAGTATTGCCAAGTCAGCTCTAGCTTCGAGTATAACTCATTTTAATGATGTACCAAATTCAACATTTTCTATAAGCTTATAAATTGCCTGTTTAAGACTGCAAAGTTAGCTCGTCTTGCGAACAAAATCAAACGATGGTTTAATGATTCCAACCGTTCTGGGAAAGATTTCCAGTACCGGTTTACTGGGCAAGATTCTAGAATGTTTCTACATAATTTCATGTTTATCATTGACTCTCTAAGAGAACCGAGTGATACAGAGAAAGAGGAATTTTCTCTCCACACTTTTGCATATATTTGTTTACAATTAAGGGATAGTGTTTCAGTCCTTTGTAGAGTGGTAAATGTAACTGTCGAAGAACTAGATCTGCTGAAACTATACTGCTTGAATTTCTTTAGGGCATGTTGTTTATTTACACGATCCATTTCTCCTACAATCTGGAATGTTGCTCATCTTATTCCTGCTCATGCTTTACAGGTCTTTGAGAAATACCAGTTGGGTTTGAATGTTGTCTCGATGGAGGGCAGAGAATCAAAACATGTAGCTACTGCTAGGTACAGCCGAAACACTACTTTTTCAGGCAGGTGGTGGCAGATTTTTCGGTATGAGTTTGTTCAGATGCTTTGGTTGAGAGAAAGGGGCTATTATTCAATCGACAACATTGTCTACAAACAAACATATATTCCATCTAAGGTTACCACAGGGGATTCCTGTTGGTGTGGGTTCCAGAAGGATTCCCAGGGAAAGTGTTACTATTGCTCACACAAGTACAGAAAAGTGATTGAAGACAGTGTTCATGCTGGAACACTGCTTATGGACAAAAAACTTATTGATAAATCAAAGTTAAAGTAAATTGAGGTCTTATATTAATGATCTTGCATGATCAGAGTTTGTAAAGCTGATATTATACATTTATTATATTATACCTGGAAGTCAGGCTTTTATACAAAGCATTGAACATTGCATATATTTATTTATACATTTTGTAAGAAAGTATTTAATGCATTTTTATTAAACATTGTTACGCATTTTTATTGTGTACACCATTTTCTCAAGAGCTTTCTTGTGTAATATTCTGTCATAATCCCAAGTATGTACAATGTGTACCCATAAAATAGCCCATTAAGGGGCCAGGGGCTTTCTGGTGACTATACCGGATGACTATTAAAGCAATTAAAAATGCAAATATTATTTGCTGGCTGTAAGTTGTCATTGATTTTTCCATTATATTGTTGGCAGTTTACCACCTTTTCAATGTGATATGAAAATTAGAGAAAGTTGGGTTTATTTATAATGGTCTTACCTCAAAATGTTTAGTTCTGCAACTGCCAGTTGCACACAAGGCAATCTTCAGTTCTTCAAACTGGCAGTTGCAACACTAAAATTTTTTAGGTAAAGCCACTTTCATTATAATTATTTGCAGTACCTTTATGGTATTGAGCACTTTCCAACATTTTGTGAACAACATCACATTTGTTTATGTATATATATATATATATATATATATATATATATATATATATTATTATATATGCATAGATATACATACATACAGCTAAATCAATTACGGTTGCCCACAACACAGCCAAAATGTCAAACCTAATCTCAAAAAGACTGTGTGGA
>OZ036015.1:7435017-7615370 GCA_964035015.1 Corallium rubrum
GAAAATGTTCGAGTCACTAGTGTATAGTCAAATTGCAGAATTATTCTCAGAGAAACACGAGAAAAATTTTCATGATTTTTTACACTGCTAAATTCAACCGAAAAATTTCGGCTGACTTGAGAATTGAAACACTACACGTCCTCACGGATAAGCGTTAAGTTGTCGTGAAAATATCTCGCACAATTTTTCCGTATTTGTTTTGGTTTTGAAAATATTTCGACCAAAGACAGCGTGCTGTCCGCCATCTTGTTGTAATATTGGGTCTAATTAACTAGGAAATTGGTGACGTCACAAGCAGGGTAAACCTGATGAAACAAGACGCCTGGTCAGGCGTTCACTCGGGCCACTGCAAAATCACAGCGCTATGCAGTGCTAAGGTCTAAAGTCTATTAAACACATTGGTCGAAAACACAATTTGCAATAACAAAACACGATTGCCTGTATTTATTAACGTCTTTCCACACATGTACACAGCATTCATATGTCGAGTCTCTTCAGGTATTAAATATCAACACAACTATCAACGGCGTGTGCGATTGTAAGTGTATATAATATCAAGATACTTGCCAGCGACATTACTGCCCAATAACTATGTCTGTGAACAAACAAAACACATCCGAGACGAGAAAGCTCACTCACTCACTCTCAGGCCCCGTTTACACTAGAGCAAATGTATCCGGATTCACATTGTTTTTCATCCTCATGGGAATAAAAAACAATGTGAATCCGGATACTTTTGCTCTACACCTTTTTCAGGTCAAATTCAGAAACTTCCAAACGAATTTCAGACACTTCCAAATGATATTCAGATTGTCCAAATAAATTTCAGACATTTCCAAATGAATTTCAGACATTTTCAAATGATTTTCAGATTGTCCAAATGAATTTCAGACATTTCCAAATGAATTTCAGACACTTCCAAATGATATTCAGATTTTCCAAAGGATATTCAGACATTTTCAAATGAATTTCAGACATTTCCAAATGATATTCAGACATTTCCAAAATGAAGCGAGAGGCTAAAGTTCGCTTGTGAACAGTAAATAGTTCGGATCAGCTGAGGGGACACATATACCTTTTTTGCCCTGCATTACTCAATGAAAAACATTCAATGCACTCGTTGAAATAACAATAGCACTTTATTATTAGCGCGAAACGACATTCAATAACGCTTCTGTAACATCAATAGCATTGATTATACATAAAGTGCTATTTTTATTTCAATGAGTGCAATTGAATGTTTTTTATTGAGTAATGCAGGGCAAAAAAGGTACATGTGTTCCCTCATCTGATCCGAACTATTTACTGTGCAAGCCTCTCGCTTCATTTTGGAAATGTCTGAATATCATTTGGAAATGTCTGAAATTCATTTGGAATGTCTGAATATCATTTGGAAATGTCTGAATATCATTTGGAAAATCTGAATATCATTTGGAAATTTCTGAAATTCACTTGAATTATCTGAAATTCACTTGGAAAGTTCTGAAATTGATCTGAATTATCTGAAGTTCGTTTGGAAGTTTCTGAATTTGACCTGAAAAAGGTGTAGTGTAAACGGGGTCTCAGTCCAACGGTTCTCAGTCGAAAAGAAAGAAGGCAGTCACATGCCTCAGTTTCGCAAAGCTTATTGGTCAATATCGCCAGCGGCCGCGCGGAGGACTAATAACGCGTCGCAAAAAAATAAAAATAATAATAATAATAATAATAATAATAATAATAATAATAATAATAATAATAACAAGAATCGCGAAACCTAGACTCGTCTACCTGCGGTAGCCCGAGTAACTAGTCCGTGGGTGACCAGATTTCCACGGAAGGCTTTTTAAATGTTGTGGGTCAATTTAAAATGGAAATAGCGAAACAAAAAATCGAGTTTCTAGCTCATAATGTCATAAGGTTGGCAAGATAAAAATTTCACTTTATCCTGGTTATGTCGTCACATGCATAATTTTGCATATCGAAAATAATTCCAAGATGGCGGACAGCACGCTGGCTTTAGTCAAAATATTTCCAAAACCAAAACAGATACGGAAAAATTGTAAAAGGTCTTCTTAAACCATTTGACGAGTTCTTTCAGATGAGATAAACTTAATTCTTATTGCCAATACCCTTTAAGTTGGATAAAATTCGCCTCCAATTCCTGTGCGGCTCGATAGCTCAAGAGGTAGAGCGGCGGACCGGAATTCCGAAGGTGCGAGTTCAAATCCCGCTCAAGTCAGCCGACATTTTTCGGTTGACTTTAGCAGTGTAAGACATCATGAAAAATTTCCTATTTAATCCAAGTTTTGAGGAATGTGTCTGTTACTTGTAAACTCACCATGGCACGTTGGCTCATTGCCACTCCAGGTTCCATTTGATTGACATGTCCTTCTGGGTGATCCAATTAAGCGGTAACCATGGTTACAAGTATATTGCGCGGTACCTCCACATACTGCACGTGATCGGACAGTGACGACACCATGAAGGAAGTTACCAAGACGATTACAATAAGCACCTGAGAAGAAAAATAATTTACAATCTTTATTTACAAATTTCAAAAAAAACGAAAATTAAAGGACATTGGCAATAACAATTAAGTTTATCTCATTTGAAATAACTCGTCAAATGGTATAAGAAGACCTTTTACAATTTTTCCATATCTGTTTTTGTTTTGGAAATATTTCGACCCAACTCAGCGTGCTGTCCGCCATCTTGGAATTATTTTCGATATGCAAAATTATGCATGTGACGACACAACCAGGGTAAAGTGAAATTTTTATCTTGCCAACCTTATGACATCATGAGCTAGAAACTCGACTTTTTGTTGCGCTATTTCCATTATAAATTAACCCACAACATTTAAAAAGCCTTCCGTGGAAATTTGGTCACCCACGGAGTAGTTTCATCAGGTTTACCCTGGTTGTGACGTCACCAATTTCCTAGTTAATTATACCCAATATTACAACAAGATGGCGGACAGCACGCTGTCTTTGGTCGAAATATTTCCAAAACCAAAACGAATACGGAAAAATTGTAAAAGGTCTTCCTATACCATTTGACGAGTTCTTTTAAATGAGACAAACTTATTTTTTATTGCCAATGCCCTTTAAGTCTTATTTGAAATAATCCCATGATCGCCTCGGATTCTTTTGTTCTCCGAGGGAATGTAAACCTCGTATTTCCTCATTGCTCATGCAAGAGGAAAATTTATCCTTTGCCTTCTAATTTTCCCGTGCATGTTGATGAGGGAAAATTAGAAGATAAAGAAATCCTTCTAATATTCCCGTGCATGTTGATGAGGGAAAATTAGAAGACAAAGAAATCCTTTGTCTTCTTCTAAATTTCCCGCTTGCATATATTTTCCCTCATCAACATGCACGGGAAAATTAGATGCAACTTTTCTATCAACCGTGTAAATTTCCTGTCGGTAAGATTCTCAAAGTTTTCCTCGGCGATCATAAATATTACAAACTAATACCATGACATTTCGGGAAATTAGCGATTAAATTTCCCCTTTGCCTCGGCTGTGGGCAATTTAATCGCTAATTTCCCTCAAGTCATCGTATTACTTATAAGAACACTTCAAATGATATAGTAACATATTTTGCTGTTTTTCGTTTCCTTGCTTCGTTCTCGAGATGTTTCAGTTTGTTTGATGTAAATGTCGCATGTTGCGACGTCACACGTGCATAATGAGTTATCGAAAAACGTTATATATCTTTGTACCCTGGGTGCCAGAGATTTTTCGACGCTCGCGGGGGATAATGGGGACACACGAGGAAGCCAGGCGGTAAAGTGGGAGGGGCCAACCGCTTTTACTCCCTCAAATATATCCCTTATAATCCCCTGCTAACCCCCCCCTGCGAGCGTGGAAGAACCTCTGGCACCCAGGGTAATATCTTTGCTATTGTTAAATATAATCACTTGAAAATCTACATGTTTAGTGTTCTGGGCGAAACACACGCGTACTTGCTTCCCTCGAATTATTTTGGTTCGATAATAGCAAAGATATATAACTTTTTTCAATAATTCATTATGCACAGGTGATGTTAAAATGTTTAATTTACATTTCAAACAAACTGAAATATCTCAAGAACGAAGCAAGCAAACGAAAAACTGCAAAAGATGTTACTCTATCATTTTAAGTGTTCTTTCAAATAAGACAAACTTAATTTTCGTTTCATGGGCGGTAGCCCAGGTCCCTTTGCTATTTTCCTCTGTCTAAGAGCAGAGAATATTTCTCATCGAGTGATCAGCTCTTGTAATGAGAAGGTTTAAAACAGAACAGAGAAAGATATGAAGAGGCAGTTCACGATTGGAAATTGCGGCTGTCGACGGGGACCTAATAATCCAGGCTGACCTGTTTTAGCTACGCATGCGTAGAACGAATATCTTGCGTGTAAACGTCATCAATACACGGCCGACAGGAGCGAGGACACCCCGAGCTCAAAGTCAAACATCTCCGCTCAAAATCGTCGCTCAACCATAATTCTTCCACGTGCGTATAGCACGAAGGTTGGGCTTGCCATAGAATACAGTTTGTTGATAACTCGTTGAATTTTCGCGATGTACGAACCCATTACCCTTCTCAAATTCATCAGCTTTAAATGTCCTCAGAACTCACTTGAGCCAGCACGGATGTGGACTGCCCCATGAAAGTGGCCGATTTTCTATGCGATTTCCGATCGTGTGGCGCCGCCAGCATGCAGAGTCACGCGACCAAACCTGCATCTTCGGATAGAGCGCCTAGCGGGCTTTCCCAAAATATGCTCAAGCTACTTACGTTGACATGTTGGTTGACTATCACTCCATTTTTGATTAGCTTGGCATTGTCTGTAAGGAGGTCCATTCAGTTTGTAACATTTATCACATTTGAAATAAACTTTCTGACCAAAGATAAACAATCCTTTTCTTTCACCATGTCGCAATCTGCCAGGATCACGACAAGTTTTAGCTGAAATATAACATAACGTGTTAGCAGCTCTATTTGTTTGTCTGTCTGTCTGTCTGTCTGTCTGTCTGTCTGTCTGTCTGTCTGTCTGTCTGTCTGTCTGTCTGTCTGTCTGTCCGCCCGCCCGCCCGCCCGCCCGCCCGCCCGCCCGCCCGCCCGCCCGTCCGTCCGTCCGTCCGTCCGTCCGTCCGTCCGTCCGTCCGTCCGTCCGTCCGTCCGTCCGTCCGTCCGTTTGTTTGTTTGTTTGTTCGTTTGTTTGTTTGTTTGTTTGTTTGTTTGTTTGTTTGTTTGTTTGTTTGTTTGTTTGTTTGTTTGTTTGTTTGTTTGTCTGTCTGTCTGTCTGTCATTCTTCTGTCTGTCGGTCTGTCTGTCTGTCTGTCTGTCTGTCTGTCTGTCTGTCTGTCTGTCTGTCTGTCTGTCTGTCTGTCTGTCTGTCTGTCTGTCTGTCTGTCAGTCTGTTTGTTTGTCTGTCTGTCTGTCTGTCTGTCTGTCTGTTTCTGTCTGTCTGTCTGTCTGTCTGTCTGTCTGTCTGTCTGTCTGTCTGTCTGTCTGTCTATTTCTGTGTGTGTGTGTGTGTGTCTGTTCGTTTGTCTGTCTGTCTGTCTGTCTGTCTGTCTGTCTGTCTGTCTGTCTGTCTGTCTGTCTGTCTGTCTGTCTGTCTGTCTGTCTGTCTGTCTGTCTGTCTGTCTGTCTGTCTGTCTGTCTGTCTGTCTGTCTGTCTGTCTGTCTGTCTGTCTGTCTGTCTGTCTGTCTGTCTGTCTGTCTGTCTGTCATTTTGTATGTCATTTTGTGTGTGTGTTTTTGTGTGTCTGTCCATCTGTGCTTTTATCCATGCATGCGATTTTCTTACTATATTTTATTCTAAGTGACATCAACTTACGGTAACACTTAAAGTTAGCAGGCTTTAGTTGCCAGTCGGGCGTTATGCACACAAGATGAGCACGTTGTGGTGTTGTGTAACCAGGGTTACAGCCCAGAGTCAGACGAACTCCATAAACTTTTCGACTCTTCCAATTGCTTGGACGAATAACATAAGAATTAGCAGGAAGCACTGCCTGGTTGCATGTAGGTTCTGGAAAAGAAAAGAGTTTGGCCTTCGTAAAGCGCCGCACAGACGACCAAGTTTTCCTTGACAAGTTTTTCCTTGACAAGTTTTATTTGTTCGCGTGTACGACACAAATTAACATGTTTTTCTTTGACAAGAAGCCTTGTTCAAAAGCTGGTCATGCCAGCTTTTGAACATGGAAAATTGTTCGTGTGTATAGTCGTCAAGAAAAACTTGGCAAGAACATCTCCGAAGCTTATTACGCGACTATTGCCGTCAAGGAAAACTTGTCCAACCGTACACACGAGCAATTATAAATTGTCAAGGAAAATGTTTGGGGGAAAAATTGTTCATCGTACACACGAGCAAGGAAAGCTATCAAGGAACTTGTCAAGGAAAACTTGGTCATCTGTGCGGGGCTTAAAGCATTGTTCCCAGATTTTAGATGTATATTAATATTACATATACATGGTTTGAATAGGTTAAAGGGCATTAAAATTTAAGTTTGTCTAATTTGAAAGAACTCATAAAATTGTAAAAGAAGATCCTTCACAACTTTTTCGTATCTCTCTTCGTTTTCAAGATATTTCAATTTGTTTGATATGTAATGAGATGGTCTCTGACGTCAGGTGTGGGGTAAAATATTTTCACAGCAAAACCAGTTATATCTCTAACTTTGTTCAGCGAAATCATTTGAAACTGTATACATAAAAACTCCTTGGACGCTGAACATTTCATGAAAATATTTTACCCCACTTCTGACGTCAGAGACCATCTCATTTAAATATCAAGCAAATTGAAATATCTTGAAAACGCAGAAAGATACGAAAAAGTTGTAAAGCATCTTCTCTTACAATTTAATGAGTTCTTTCAAATTAGACAAACTTAATTTTTATTGCCAATCTCCTTTAATATGAATGGAATTAAAGTAGAGTGTTGTGTAGGCAGTGTGTTACGATGTATAGAAAATCTTAAAGATGGTCAACTGCTGAGATTTTAGAGAATGAAATACTGATGTTTTAAACCAAAGTTCTTCATCAGAGTAAATCATGGAGTAATATAAAAGTAGAGTGTAGAAGTTAGAGTGAGTGAGTGAGTGAGTGAGTGAGTGAGTGAGTGAGTGAGTGAGGTGGGTAAGATGGGTAGAGATAAAGTCAGCTTACGGTTGCATGTTGGTAAGGGTGCACTCCAAGTACCATCAGTTTGACATATCATGATCCTTGCTCCTTGAAAAACAAAGTTTGGTGGACAGTAATACTGCAGTCTTGTGCCAGGTTTAAATCCATTCGGACTAGCCTTGGTATAACGCAATAACAGAGCTGTTGTTCCTGGATCTTGGCAATGCTTTTGACGTTTCTCTGTAAACCAACAAACGTTTATAAACAATATACCCTTAGACATACATTTTAGACCTACTTAGCCCTACTTAGACCAACGTAGACCTACTAGTAGACCAACTTAGATCAACTTAGACCAACTTAGACCTACTTAGACCAACTTAGACCAACTTAGACCTACTTAGACCAACTTAGACCAACTTAGATCAACTTAGACTTACTTAGACCTACTTAGACCAACTTAGACCAACTTAGACCTACTTAGACCAACTTAGACCAACTTAGACCTACTTAGACCAATTTAGATCAACTTAGACAAACTTAGATCAACTTAGACAAACTTAGACCTACTTAGACCTACTTAGACCAATTTAGACCTACTTAGACCAACTTAGACCTACTTAGACTTACTTAGACCTACTTAGACCAACTTAGACCTACTTAGACCAACTTAGATCAACTTAGACCAACTTAGACCTACTTAGACCTACTTAGACCTACTTAGACCTACTTAGACCTACTTAGACCTACTTAGACCAATTTAGACCTACTTAGACCAACTTAGACCAACTTAGACCTACTTAGACCTACTTAGACCTACTTAGACCAACTTAGACCAACTTAGACCTACTTAGAGCAACTTAGAGCAACTTAGACCTACTTAGACCAACTTAGACCAACTTAGACCTACTTAGACCTACTTAGACCAACTTAGACCTACATATTTAGTTAAATAAAACTACTTCAACTCACTGCATCTTGATTTTTTCCCATCCCAAAATCCATTTCCTCTGCATGTTCTTAGTGCTGAACCAGACAGCTTGAAGCCTGGACCACAGATTGTCCTCTGAGTGCCATTAAAACGATATGATGAAGAAATAATTCTACCATTTCTAATCTTCTTTCTTGGCATGCTGCACTTTTGTCCTGAAATAAATCACAAAAGAGTATTGAACTTATCATGGTGACTGTCCGTCCGTCCGTCTGTCTGTCTGTCTGTCTGTCTGTCTGTCTGTCTGTCTGTCTGTCTGTCTGTCTGTCTGTCTGTCTGTCTGTCTGTCTGTCTGTCTGTCTGTCTGTCTGTCTGTCTGTCTGTCTGTCTGTCTGTCTGTCTGTCTGTCTGTCTGTCTGTCTGTCTGTCTGTCTGTCTGTCTGTCTGTCTCCCTCAGCAATATTTTAACGTACTTCGATCAATGCAGCTGTATCCACAGTCACCATCACAAATACATTGTTTTCTCTTCTGACGACAACCAGTTTGGAGAGTACATTCACCAGTACAGTGACGATTTGGGTCGCTGTTAGTTCTGTAGCAATGACCAGCACCTGAATCAATGGAAAATTATTTCATTAGACAACCCACTATAGATCACAGATACTATGTAAATGGATTACAGTAGAACATGGCTCCTGAGTCCCACCTCTTGGCTCTGAGTCCCTAGCTCTTTGCTTCCGTATTATACACTTAACGTCTGCTCCCGAGGGAAACAGTTAGTTTTGTTTTAAAATCGAGACTCGAGGGAAAATAAAACTAACTGTTTCCCGAGGGATCAGACATTAAGTGTTTTGTTATATAGCTTGAGTTTCGCTGAATAATTTCCACGTTTATCAAGGGAAAGTACACAAAAACATTTCGCCTGGCTACGTAATTTCACTTCAAGCAAACAAATATAAGTCTCAGAGCAAAAGAACAGCAATACATTTCTCCAGTTAATCTTCACACATGCTTTGAAGACCTATAAATATTCTTTTTTTCTTACCAAACAAGCTTTTGTTTATAGGAAACCGTGAAGAGAGTTCAAAGTTCTAGCGGGCAACAATTGAAAACTTATTGACCGAGCAGGCAATAAGTTCTCAATTAGTGCCCGCTCGGTAGACATTGAAATTTAGCTAAGGTCATGTGACCACAAACCAACCAATGACAGTGATCGTTGTATCCAGTGAAACACTAGCGATATAACAAAACTATTCATTATATGGTTGGGTTTGATTTCCGGTCCGTACGCAAAATGACGCACGCTGATTGGTTCCTGAGAGGTCGGGATTTTACGATATTGACCTCGGGGTCAATAAGCTTTTTTCTCGGCCCTGTAAGTTTTGATTTAAATACAAATAAAAGAGAACTAGGTATCTTTATTCAAATATTCTGAACAATAAAATGTGTTGGAACATTACTGCTGGTTTTCTTTAAAGCTGTTTATCTAAAAACACGAGAAATAAAAGCCGAACTGGTGTAAACAAGAAGGCCGAGAAGCGACACGAAAAGTTAACAGGTGAGGTACATGTAAACAGCATACACTCAGTACCCGAAACTTAAAAATAAAATGAACCAATAGCCATATAATAAATTCCTTCTTAACCTCGTTTGCTCGGTCTGTACGGGAAAGTACTTGCCCTCGGTTTTATCGCACAAACCTCGCTCCTTCGTCGCTCGGTCTGTACGAAAACCTCAGGCAAATACTTTCCGTACAGACCTCCCACTCGGTTAAAGGGACTTGGAGTCAAGAGGTATATAGGAGTGAGGAGCCAAGAGCTATGAGCCAAGAACTATGAGCCAAGAGCTAGGAGCCAAGAGCTAGGAGCCAAGAGCTAGGAGCCAAGAGCTATGCTAAGAGCTAGGAGCCAAGAGCTAGGAACCAAGAGCTAGGAGCCAAGAGCTATGCTAAGAGCTAGGAGCCAAGAGCTATGCTAAGAACTAGGAGCCAAGAGCTAGGAGCCAAGAGCTATGCAAAGAACTAGGAGCCAAGAGCTAGGAGCCAAGAGCTATGCTAAGAACTAGGCGCCAAGAGCTAGGAGCTAAGGGCTATGTTAAGAGCTAGGAGCCAAGAGCTATGCTAAGAACTAGGAGCTAAGAGCTATGTTAAGAGTTAAGAGCCAAGAGCTATGCTAAGAGCTAGGAGCTAAGAGCTATGTTAAGAGCTAGGAGCCAAGAGCTATGCTAAGAGCTATGCCAAGAGCTATGCTAAGAGCTATGCCAAGAGCTAAGAGCCAAGAACTATGCTAAGAGCTAAGAGCCAAGAGCTATGCTAAGAGCTAAGAGCCAAGAGCTATGCTAAGAGCTAGAAGCCAAGAGCTATGCTAAGAGCTAAGAGCCAAGAGCTACGCTAAGAGCTAAGAGCCAAGAGCTACGCTAAGAGCTAAGAGCCAAGAGCTATGCTAAGAGCTAGAAGTCAAGAGCTATGCTAAGAGCTAGGAGCCAAGAGCTATGCTAAGAACTAGGAGCCAAGAGCTAGGAGCCAAGAGCTAGGAGCCACGAGCTAGGAGCCAAGAGCTAGGAGCCAAGAGCTAGGAGCCAAGAGCTATGCTAAGAGCTAGGAGCCAAGAGCTATGCTAAGAGCTAGGAGCCAAGAGCTATGCTAAGAGCTAGGAGCCAAGAGCTAGGAGCCAAGAGCTAGGAGCTAAGAGCTAGGAGCCAAGAGCTAGGAGCCAAGAGCTAGGAGCTAAGAGCTATGCTAATAGCTAGGAGCCAATAGCTATGCTAAGAACTAGGAGCCAAGAGCTAGGAGCTAAGAGCTAGGAGCCAAGAGCTATGCTAAGAGCTGGGAGCCAAGAGCTAGGAGCTAGGAGCTAAGAGCTAGGAGCCAAGAGCTAGGAGCTAAGAGCTAGGAGCCAAGAGCTATGCTAAGAACTAGGAGCCAAGAGCTAGGAGCCAAGAGCTAGGAGCCAATAGCTAGGAGCCAAGAGCTAGGAGCTAAGAGCTATGCTAATAGCTAGGAGCCAATAGCTATGCTAAGAACTAGGAGCCAAGAGCTAGGAGCTAAGAGCTAGGAGCCAAGAGCTAGGAGCTAAGAGCTAGGAGCCAAGAGCTAGGAGCTAAGAGCTAGGAGCCAAGAGCTAGGAGCTAAGAGCTAGGAGCCAAGAGCTAGGAGCCAAGAGCTAGGAGCCAAGAGCTAGGAGCTAAGAGCTATGCTAATAGCTAGGAGCCAATAGCTATGCTAAGAACTAGGAGCCAAGAGCTAGGAGCTAAGAGCTAGGAGCCAAGAGCTATGCTAAGAGCTAGGAGCCAAGAGCTAGGAGCTAAGAGCTAGGAGCCAAGAGCTAGGAGCTAAGAGCTAGGAGCCAAGAGCTAGAGCCAAGAGCTAGGAGCTAAGAGCTAGGAGCCAAGAGCTAGGAGCCAAGAGCTAGGAGCCAAGAGCTAGGAGCCAAGAGCTAGGAGCCAAGAGCTGGGAGCCAAGAGCTATGCCAAGAGCTATGAGCCAAGAGCTAGGAGCCAAGAGCTAGGAGCCAAGAGCTAGGAGCCAAGAGCTAGGAGCCAAGAGCTAGGAGCCAAGAGCTAGGAGCCAAGAGCTAGGAGCCAAGAGCTAGGAGCTAAGAGCTAGGAGCCAAGAGCTAGGAGCCAAGAGCTAGGAGCTAAGAGCTAGGCGCCAAGAGCTAGGAGCCAAGAGCTAGGAGCCAAGAGCTAGGAGCCAAGAGCTAGGAGCCAAGAGCTATGCTAAGAACTAGGAGCCAAGAGCTAGGAGCCAAGAGCTATGCTAAGAACTAGGAGCCAAGAACTAGGAGCCAAGAACTAGGAGCCAAGAACTAGGAGCCAAGAGCTAGGACCAAGAGCTAGGAGCCAAGAGCTAGGAGCCAAGAGCTATGCTAAGAACTAGGAGCCAAGAGCTAGGAGCCAAGAGCTAGGAGCCAAGAGCTATGCTAAGAACTAGGAGCCAAGAGCTAGGAGCTAAGAGCTATGTTAAGAGCTAGGAGCCAAGAGCTATGTTAAGAACTAGGAGCTAAGAACTATGTTAAGAGCTAAGAGCCAAGAGCTATGCTAAGAGCTAGGAGCTAAGAGCTATGTTAAGAGCTAGGAGCCAAGAGCTATGCTAAGAACTAGGATCCAAGAGCTATGTTAAGAGCTAAGAGCCAAGAGCTATGCTAAGAGCTAGGATCCAAGAGCTATGCTAAGAACTAGGAGCCAAGAGCTAGGAGCCAAGAGCTAGGAGCCAAGAGCTATGCTAAGAGCTAAGAGCCAAGAGCTACGCTAAGAGCTAGAAGCCAAGAGCTATGCTAAGAGCTAAGAGCCAAGAGCTATGCTAAGAGCCAGGAGCCAAGAGCTAGGAGCCAAGAGCTATGCTAAGAGCTAGGAGCCAAGAGTTACGCTAAGAGCTAGGAGCCAAGAGCTATACAAAGAGCTAGGAGCCAAGAGCTATGCTAATAGCTATGCTAAGAGCTAGAAGGTCGGAGCCAGGTTATCTTGAAAACCTCACCATCTCGAACAAGATTTGATTTCCCTTCAACATATTTCTTGACTGTTTTACTGTATAATTCAATGACATGCTGGCCTTTGTTCATCAGGGGAGGCCAACAATGAATTCCCCCCCCCCCCTCCCCCTACCCATGGTTCAGGGGTAGTGCCAGGAATTCTCAACACAGTGGCTAAGGTCTCCGATAGTTGGGGGATCTGGGAGAGAGAAAAAATTCAAAATTTGAACGTCTAAAATAGATTTTTCCAGTCTTTTCATATCATACTACAGTTAAGCACTGGCGCAGCATGTAGCAGACTATTAGCTTCCTATGGCCACAGCAGACCTCTCAACTCTCACGCATTCGGAGAGATTCACGCATTCGGTTTCACTCCATAGGCGTAGAGTATGGAGGAGGGGGGGCTGAGGGGCTTTAGCCACCGGAGAAATCTCAATGGGGGGGCTGAGTCCCCCCAGAAATTTTGCAGCACCTAACTCATCAATCACCATTCACCAATTATAGGTTACTCGTTAGGCTAAAGTAACTGTTACAGCCTCATTCCTGTCAGTCCAAAGCACCCATATACAGTGTGATAAGTCAACCCAGTAAACACAACATCAAAAAATTGTTGAAATGTGTTGTATTTTAACTAGTTTTTATGACATTTCATAAGCTTCAGTGTTCTTAAAAATCACCCCTCAGAATGCAGGAAATGGCATTTCCAAGACTCTAAATTTCAAAAATTTCCGAGGGGGCAAAACAAAACTCTACGGCTATGTTTCACTCTCACGCTATCAACTCGGCTATCTGTAAATCTCACGCACTGGGCAGTTTGTGTTCAATTTTAGAAAAAAATATCGTATAATCAACTACTGGGAAGTTTTATGTTAATTTTTTAAAACAAATTACGATGCAGTCCAGTTCCAGAGAAGACAGACGCCAAAATCATTCAAATCAGCAACTTGTTTCTTGCCAGGGTCTTAACCGCTGCTATTATTATTATAAGTAATATTGGGCATTTCACTCGATTACATAGCGTGTACTAAGGATTTTGGGTGAAGGAAAATTCGAGTGTAGAATATATACATTTTAAGACCAAACCGGGACCAGTTGCGAAAAATGCAACTACACAGGCCTTCCGGCAGGAATTGAACCCACGACCTTGCGATTCTAGTGCAATGCTCTGACCACTGAGCCACGGAGGCCGTTGCCGAGAGCTTGATCGCGAGTTCTGTATACATAATAAGGTGGTAATGCCAGGAGAGAATTGGGTATATTATAAGTAATATTATTATTATATGTGACTGTGGATTCAGAAATAATAACCGAAATTTGATCAAAAGTGAAGTGCTGCGAATTGCTACCATTTACTATTTAGTAGTAAAATACTTGTTATCGTCCGAAGCATTTTCAATTAAAGAGTTTAAGCATGCGACGTTTTCCTCAACATGGACGTCACGCGTATAAAATCGAGTCATGAAAGAGCGATGGCGTCAGCACTCTTGCTTGAAGTGAAGAACGGCAATCTATGCAGTTTTAGGTTGTTGATTTGCACCAATAACGGCTGTTGCCATCTTTAATGGCTCAATTTTATATGCGTGACGTGAGTGTCTGGCACAATGTTGTGGAATGTCATATAAAAATTAATGAACAAAGACTCGTATGAATACACTGTCTGCCTCTCGAAATGTCGCTTCGCCTTTTGTGGCCTTGATATATACTTCCAACAACAAATAGAGTTGTGTTTGATATAATAGTATAGTAGAAAAATACACTTCTCTTTAACCCTTTATAGCCCAGGCGGTTTCCAGTTGACAAGTAAAATCGTCTGGCGTTAGCCAGAGTAAAATACTAAACGTGGCCAAAGGGCTATAAAGGGTTAATAAATCAATATATTCCAGCGCCAAACAATGCCAGGTGTAGCGTAGCGCACAATTTAATAATGCCTGCCGCTGATCGGTAGACATTGCGTATAGCGAAGATCATCGCCCACGAAATCCTAAGAATCGAGTTTGTGAACATATAAACTCGGCCCAGACCTCGTGAAGATTAGTGAGCTGCTCGCCTTACGGCTCGCAGCAATTAACTAAATATATATCATACACGCGTGGGATTCAAGTTGATTGAAGAACGTAAATGCTTTAGATTTCATTTCAAAGTGCTTTCAAAATGCAGGAAAACAGCATTTCAGACATTTGAGATTCAAAAATTTTCCGGGGGGGCATGCCCCTAAACCCCCTAGCCGTCACAAATTTCAAAGTTGAGAGGTCTGCTACAGACTGTAAAAAACTAACTGATCCTAGGTACATAACATTGGAATGTAAACAATACATCTTCTACCAGTGTTGCCAAGTCAAGTTTCGTAAAAATCCCAATAAAGGTCTGAAAATATCCCAAGATTCCCTATTTTTTACCAAAAAATCCCAAGGTTCACAGTTTCATTTACTGACTAGTTCCCAGGTCCCTATCGCCATTTGACATAGCAATCTGAGCCCACTGAATCTACTTCATTTGGATAGAGTACTTCATCTTGTCTAAATCAAACGAATACATAAAGAATGATCTAATGATCAAGTAAATTTAAAAAAACAACTTAACATTGAAATCAGCTTTTTAAAACCGAAACTGTTTACTCCGGAAAAATCCCAAGAAATATCCTAAGTTGAATCCCTAAGAAAAAAATCCCAAAAAAATCCCAACTCCTTCAAAAAATCCCAAGATCTTGGGATAAAATCCCAAGGTTGGCAACACTTACAGAGGATTTCACATAACTTTTGCCGATTGTGTTCCGAAGTTCGTTCGTTATTTCCGAAGTTGGCGACGAACTTCGCAAGTTGGTTGCGAACTTTGAAACGAACTTCCGAACTTCCGAAGTTCGTAACTTCGGAAGTTCGTTGTTCACGGCATCATTTCAAACTTCGCTGTTGAACGTGTAGAGTAAATATTCGAATAACAACGGATCTTAATACTTTCGGTAGACAAAACCTATAGTGCTGGATTCGGCAGATTCAAGCGATCATTTCGATATAAAATTTATTTAAATTGGGCAAACAGAAAATATTTAAACATGTTTTGAAACACACGTCTCCCAACGTAAATACGACACCCACATGAAATAATTGTAAATCTAAATAATACGAGTAAATCAAGCTGATACTTCAGTAGTGTTTTCGCTAACGGCTTGCTGCTTAGTCCAACAACTACAAAACGCAAATAATAAGTAGCGAATAACGCCACAAATATGAATATATATATATGTTTACCTGTTTGCATGTCTAGATATATTAATGTGGGTGTCGTATTACATTGGGAGACATGTGTTTCAAAACATGTTTAAATATTTTCTGTTCGCCCGATTTAAATAAATTTTATATCGACATGATCGCTTGAATCTGCCGAATCCAGCACTATAGATTTTGTCCCCCGAAAGTATTAAGATCTGTTGTTATTCGAATATTTACTCTATGCCTTCAACAGCGAACTTTGAAATGATGCCGTGAACAACGAACTTCCGAAGTTATGAACTTCAACGAAATTCGGAAGTTCGTTTCAAAGTTCGCACTAACTTGCGAAGTTTGTCGCCAACTTCGGAAATAACGAACGAACTTCGGAACACAATCGGCAAAAGTTATGTGAAATCCTCTGTAATATTATTTTAACATTCAGTTATACAACGAAAACAATCCTTTGAAAAGAACAGTGTTACGATACGCATTTGTTTGCGCTACCTGAAATCTTTGCGTGAATTGTGTTGAAGCGCAGAACGCAGCTCGTAGGCTAGGCTCGACTGCCGCTTTCCAAAACACGCGCACTTTTCATAATACTTTATTTACATAATGAATCAATATACGTTGATATCGTTGGTGAAGCAACTAGCAAGCGGCTCACAGGAGACGCGCAACGATTTGCGCTCACCAAGTGAGTGATTGAAAATCTTCAAGCACTTTGTGTGATCTTGTTGCCAGTGCAAGTTTATAATCGACGCAGGCCACTCTAGATTTGTGCAATTAAAAGAACACGCACTTTAAGCTGGATTTCCATTCAGTGCATTTTGTCGCGCGATCGACTTTTCTCGATCGCTTTCTTTTGAAATGTGTGTATTCAACCAAAGCTAATGAAATGCGTTCCGCTTGACAACTCACAATTCAAAAGAAAGCGATCGAGAAAAGTCGATCGCGCGACAAAATGCACTGAATGGAAATCCAGCTTTAGACAATACTTTATTTACCTTGAATGAATTGGAGTGTGATGGTGAGGCAAGCAAGCCATAGCAGCGTCTTTAGACAAAGGCAATCCATCTTGATTCTAGAGATGAAGGAGAATGAAGGAAGTTTAACGAAGCCGGAAACTGCAAGAAGCTGAAACAAACATCTGACGCACAAGAATAATAATATATCCTCATTCCAGCCATGTCACTCCACACCATAACGACCACACTACACTATCAATAACATGGGTCGGCTTACATGGAAGGTAACCCTTATGGAGGGTTACCCTAGTTCATTGTCTTTCCGTGTTTCGTTTACACGAGTGCTAGGGTGACCCTGGGGGGGGGGGGGGGGGGGGGGTTTCCCTATCAGCTTGCTAGGGTAACCCTGGCGGCATGGCAATCTTTTTGTTTACATAAGCCATGTAAACGCGTTTGCTAGGGTGATCCTGGCAGCCGGGTTATGTTTCAATAAGAAAAAAAAAACGCGTATCGGACAAAATGTCTTAACGATTTTGTGGCTGCCCTTCCTGTTCTTATACACCTTGTGAAGTCTATCGAAGATATCCAGCGAATGACGCCAACAATAACATGTAAACACCTTTTAATGTCATGCAGAAACACAAAGTTCGCCGATCTTAGAGTTAATTTTATGGAAAGTCTCTGTAAAATAAATAACTCGTTTACTAAATTTAGCTACCAAGACCTTTTTATGTATGTCATTGCTATGCAAGACAAAACAATTATGACTTTGGTAGCTAAATACTGTTTTAATGTTTTAACAAGTTTTGAAAGTCTATACAGTAGTTGAGCACGTAGTTCAGTTTATATGTTATATGTATGTATCTTATATACCAAATCTGGTATTTATGTTGTTGTTTGAATAAATAACTAACAGGTTTCGCCACAAGTAATCATGGCAAAATATATAAATTAGATTATCATTTCTTATTTTTATTTCATCGGTGGTTACTTGTGGTAACTTGTGGTTACTTGTAGCGATTTGTAGATAAATACTTTGTTATTCGCATGCATAAAGTAGTCAGTGAACTGTAAACCGAAAATATAGTAAAATGGTCACGCAGAAGTAATATGACCCTACTAGAAGAGTTAACCCTGCTACAAGGGTCTAGCAGATGTAGCAGATGCTACATCGGTTTGGGGGGGGGGGGGGGGGGGGAGGGGCGCACTGGAAAGCAAAACAACGAAGAAGAAAGTCAGAAAATCGTCCAAAGTACCAAACACTATCTATTCGAAGAGACATTTATACTCGCTTTAGAATTAGATGAAAACGTTCACTCAAATTGCTGCAAATGGTGTTTCCGAGGATCTAGATTTCAAACATTTCCGGGGGAGGACCCCCGGACCCCTATGGTCACTAATTGCCACTACTGCTCCCCCCACACAACAGCACTGATTGTTGTTGTGGTTGTTGAGTGTTCTTGAAGAAGCATAACAAGGATATCTAGTATCCCAAGTTGTTTAGAATACTGAATGACTTTGCCAACCTCGTCCCCAGGGCATTTTGCCTCCACGTTGGGAGGTCGGCGAAAATGGCCCTTGGCATCGGCTGGTCACGTGACACCCAGAATTTTGGGGTTTTTTGGCAAGAAAATTTATGCGGTCTTTGTGTTTCGTTTTTGTATAATACGTATACATGAATAATAAATAAGAAATATTTAACGCTCTGCCGACGAATCACTCATGTGAACCTATCATATTGCAACTGGCTAGCATTATTCATCATCATACTCCCCACGATTATCCAGGATACATTTAAATATCGGGAAGAAACATATATCTAATGTTGTTCTTGACTTTAACCAAAGTTATCGTTACAATTCTTTGGATGAACTTCGCAGAGTGGATTTATTGCAATTAATATTTTGATGAATAAATTACACTGTATCGATCTGAATTAATCAAGTTTTTAAACCGGCCAATCCGATTATAGAATCGACCAGCCGATGCCAGGGCCATTTGCGCCGACCTCCCAACGTGGAGGCAAAATGCCCTGGGGACGAGGTTGCGACTTTGCCTTTTTTTAGCGTTCAACCCCTGCCCTCGAAAATTTCTAGTTGCACCCCTGTAGTCTACATTATAGATATGATTCATATGAAATGAAAAAGACTTTAAATGGCGACATGCCATTGACGATTGACATACGTAATATAGGGCCCCGCATTTTTCATTTGCTACGGGCCCCGCGCATAGTTGCATTTTTCGCAACTGGTCCCGGTTTGGTCTTATAATGTATATATTCTACACTCGAATTTTCCTTCACCATAAATCCCTAGAACTTACCGTATTTACTCGTTTAAGCGCCGCGGCGCTCTTTAAATTTTTAGTGTTTCGGATGCGGCGCTTATTTGAGGGCGGCGCTCTTTAAAAATTATTTTATTTGTAAACGATAACAAGAAGTCTTATCAACAAAATAAACATTTTTAGATGTTATCTTGTCATTCACATTGAAATATACTCACTTTAAAAAAATAAACATATAAACACTGTAATACAGGAAAATAAATTTCCGAGGCTGTAGTTGCTTTTAGTTTGGCTTCTCGAACAATTCTGTCTGACGGTGCTTCGATTAAGCGCCGCATTGTTGTGAATAAGTGCGGCGCTTATTCGAGGGCGGCGCTCTTTAATATTTTTTCTCTCATATGCGGCGCTTAATCGGCGGCGGCGGGTAAAAAAAACGTTGAAAAACGTTGAAAAACGTTGAAAAACGTTGAAAAACGTCAAAAACATTGTGCAAGGTATATTATTGATCCATGTCCTCAAAGTTCAAGATCATTAACCGTATTCAAACAACTTGGATGGGTTCCAATTGATAAACAGTTATGTATTTTGAACAAGTTAAGTCTTTTTAGAAAAATCATTGATGGACGAGGACCAGACTACCTTTGTGACAAGCTAGTTTCACTTTCTTTTAGTAGCCGATATAATACGAGATCAAAATGTTTGTACCGTTTACCAAAGCCCAGAACTGACGCACTGCGTAGAACCTTTTTTTATTCTATCGTAAATGTTTGGAATACTCTTAGTGCCTCGTTGAAAAACTCTTCATCTATTTTTATTATGAAGAAAGATTTTATGAAGAGCCAACTAGAACAATACTCCGTTGACACCTTTACGGTATCTCGGCTCTATTAGTAGTATATTTTTAATCTTTTTATCGTAGAATATTTTTAAATCTATCTTATAATTATTTTTACTCTAATTATCAAATGTATATATTTTAGGATATTATTATTTATATAAGTTAAGTACTGAGGGCCACAGGGAAGAATACAATATTTATTGTAATTGTGTCACCCTCGTTAAATAAAGTTTATTGGTATTGGTATTGGTATTGGTATTGGTATTGGTATTGGTATTGGTATTGGTAAACGAGTAATAATATTAATAATAATAATAATATTATTATTTATTTATTTATATAGCGCCTATCCAGGTCTGCTCTAGGCGCTTTACAAAAGCTCAAAACTAATTAAAGACAGACTTAAATAGATGTGTTTTGATTTTGGATTTAAAAATAGAAAGACTTGGGGAAGATCTGATGCTTCTAGGTAAAGTGTTCCAGAGTTCAGGAGCGGCAACGGAGAAGGATCGATGGCCATAAGAGAGTAGATTAAAATTGACACGGTTGAGAAGAATTTTGGACGAAGAGCTGAGAGCTTTTCGTGGAATGTAGCGTGTAATCAGGTCGGAGATGTAGACAGGAGCTTGGCCATTAAGAGATTTGAATGTAAGAATGAGGATTTTAAACTTGATACGTTCTGCAACCGGTAGCCAATGAAGATCCATAAGGATAGGAGTGATGTGATCACGTTTGCAGGAAAAAGTGATAAGATGGGCAGCAGCATTTTGTACAGATCGGAGTTTTTTTATCAGATTTTTTGGAAGGGCGTATAGGAGAGAATTGCTGTGATCAATTTTGGATGTGACGAATGCGTGGATTAAGGTTTTGGTGGTCTTTACAGATAGGAATTTCCTTATGCGAGCGATATTACGAAGATGGTAGAAGGCAGTTTTACAAACAGAGTTTACATGGGCATACATCGACATAGTGTTATCAAAAATAACGCCAATACTTTTTGCGGAATTAGATGGTTGAATGAGGTCGGGTCCAAATCGGAGTGGAGTAAAGGTCTTTTGGGGCCTATGCTTGGAATAGAAGTAGAGCGAGTAATTCAGTTTTTTCCTTATTTAATTTTAATAATACGGTAATCGGCACTGCTTAGTGCTAGTTTGTGCGAAAATGTTTGAAAATGACAATTGAGAAAGTCTAGGGTGTGCTTTGATCATAATATAGTTGTAGAAACTGAAAAGTTAGGGGGGGGCAACTATTTTCTGCAGTGACAATTAAGAACACGAAGGGGAGAAGAAAACGCTGAGGATTTTTTTCCTCAGACAGCTATGTGCACCCAAGAAGTTTCTCGCGCCTTCTGCGCTTCGCTCCTCCCCTTTCAAAATCCTGGCTACGTCCAAGGGCAGAGCCGGTCATCAGCCCTTCGTCAGAGTCAAAACTAGAGTGCTGTGTAGCCAGTATTTTAGATAGAGCAAAGTGGGGAAAAAAAGGAAACGCTGAGCTTAGTTTTGATAACGAAATACTGACGTTTCAAGCAGAGTCCTTCATCAGAGTAAAAACTAGAGTGTTGTGTAGGCAGTGTTAGTTTAGATAGAGCAAAGTGAAAAGATGGTAAACTGCTGAGAATAGTTTTAATAACGAAATACTGACGTTTCAATCAGAGTAAAAACTAGAGTATTGTGTAGGCAGTGTTTTAGATAGAGCAAAGTGAAAAGATGATATGGTAAACTGTTGAGAATAGTTTTGATAACGAAATACTGACGTTTCAAGCAGAGTCCTTCATCAGAGTAAAAACTAGAGTGTTGTGTAGGCAGTGTTTTAGATAAAGCAAAGTGAAAAGATGGTAAACTGCTGATAATAGTTTTAATAACGAAATACTGACGTTTCAAACAGAGTCCTTCACCAGAGTAAAAACTAGAGTGTTGTGTAGGCAGTGTTTTAGATAGAGCAAAGTGAAAAGATGGTAAACTGTTGAGAATAGTTTTGATAACAAAATACTGACGTTTCAAGCAGAGTCCTTCATCAGAGTAAAAACTAGAGTGCTGTGTAGGCAGTGTTTTAGATAGAGCAAAGTGAAAAGATGGTAAACTGTTGAGAATAGTTTTGATAACAAAACACTGACGTTTCAAGCAGAGTCCTTCATCAGAGTAAAAACTAGAGTGTTGTGTAGGCAGTGTTTTAGATAGAGCAAAGTGAAAAGATGGTAACTGCTGAGAATAGTTTTAATAACGAAATACTGACGTTGCAAGCAGAGTCCTTCATCAGAGTAAAAACTAGAGTGTTGTGTAGGCAGTGTTTTAGATAGAGCAAAGTGAAAAGATGGTAAACTGCTGAGAATAGTTTTAATAACGAAATACTGACGTTTCAAGCAGAGCCCTTCATCAGAGTAAAAACTAGAGTGTTGTGTAGGCAGTGTTTTAGATAGAGCAAAGTGAAAAGGTGGTAAACTGTTGAGAATAGTTTTGATAACAAAATACTGACGTTTCAAGCAGAGTCCTTCATCAGAGTAAAAACTAGAGTGCTGTGTAGGCAGTGTATTAGATAGAGCAAAGTGAAAAGATGGTAAACTGTTGAGAATAGTTTTGATAACAAAATACTGACGTTTCAAGCAGAGTCCTTCATCAGAGTAAAAACTAGAGTGTTGTGTAGGCAGTGTTTTAGATAGAGCAAAGTGAAAAGATGGTAACTGCTGAGAATAGTTTTAATAACGAAATACTGACGTTTCAATCAGAGTAAAAACTAGAGTATTGTGTAGGCAGTGTTTTAGATAGAGCAAAGTGAAAAGATGATATGGTAAAATGTTGAGAATAGTTTTGATAACGAAATACTGACGTTTCAAGCAGAGTCCTTCATCAGAGTAAAAACTAGAGTGTTGTGTAGGCAGTGTTTTAGATAAAGCAAAGTGAAAAGATGGTAAACTGCTGAGAATAGTTTTAATAACGAAATACTGACGTTTCAAGCAGAGTCCTTCACCAGAGTAAAAACTAGAGTGTTGTGTAGGCAGTGTTTTAGATAGAGCAAAGTGAAAAGATGGTAAACTGTTGAGAATAGTTTTGATAACAAAATACTGACGTTTCAAGCAGAGTCCTTCATCAGAGTAAAAACTAGAGGGCTGTGTAGGCAGTGTTTTAGATAGAGCAAAGCGAAAAGATGGTAAACTGTTGAGAATAGTTTTGATAACAAAATACTGACGTTTCAAGCAGAGTCCTTCATCAGAGTAAAAACTAGAGTGTTGTGTAGGCAGTGTTTTAGATAGAGCAAAGTGAAAAATGGTAAACTGCTGAGAGTAGTTTTAATAACAAAATACTGACGTTTCAAGCAGAGTCCTTCATCAGAGTAAAAACTAGAGTGTTGTGTAGGCGGTGTTTTAGATAGAGCAAAATGAAAAGATGGTAAACTGTTGAGAATAGTTTTGATAACAAAATACCGCGTTTCAAGCAGAGTCCTTCATCAGAGTAAAAACTAGAGTGTTGTGTAGGCAGTGTTTTAGATAGAGCAAAGTGAAAAGATGGTAAACTGTTGAGAATAGTTTTGATAACAAAATACTGACGTTTCAAGCAGAGTCCTTCATCAGAGTAAAAACTAGAGTGCTGTGTAGGCAGTGTTTTAGATACAGCAAAGTGAAAAGATGGTAAACTGTTGAGAATAGTTTTGATAACAAAATACTGACGTTTCAAGCAGAGTCCTTCATCAGAGTAAAAACTAGAGTGTTGTGTAGGCAGTGTTTTAGATAGAGCAAAGTGAAAAGATGGTAAACTGTTGAGAATAGTTTTGATAACAAAATACTGACGTTTCAGGCAGAGTCCTTCATCAGAGTAAAAACTAGAGTGCTGTGTAGGCAGTGTTTTAGATAGAGCAAAGTGAAAAGATGGTAACTGCTGAGAATAGTTTTAATAACGAAATACTGACGTTTCAAGCAGAGTCCTTCATCAGAGTAAAAACTAGAGTGTTGTGTAGGCAGTGTTTTAGATAGAGCAAATTGAAAAGATGGTAAACTGCTGAGAGTAGTTTTAATAACAAAATACTGACGTTTCAAGCAGAGTCCTTCATCAGAGTAAAAACTAGAGTGTTGTGTAGGCAGTGTTTTAGATAGAGCAAAGTGAAAAGATGGTAAACTGTTGAGAGTAGTTTTAATAACAAAATACTGACGTTTTAAGCAGAGTCCTTCATCAGAGTAAAAACTAGAGTGTTGTGTAGGCGGTGTTTTAGATAGAGCAAAGTGAAAAGATGGTAAACTGCTGAGAATAGTTTTAATAACGAAATACTGATGTTTCAAGCGGAGCCCTTCACCAGAGTAAAAACTAGAGTGTTGTGTAGGCAGTGTTTTAGATAGAGCAAAGTGAAAAGATGGTAAACTGTTGAGAATAGTTTTGATAACAAAATACTGACGTTTCAAGCAGAGTCCTTCATCAGAGTAAAAACTAGAGTGCTGTGTAGGCAGTGTTTTAGATAGAGCAAAGTGAAAAGATGGTAACTGCTGAGAATAGTTTTAATAACAAAATACTGACGTTTCAAGCAGAGTCCTTCATCAGGGTAAAAACTAGAGTGTTGTGTAGGCAGTGTTTTAGATAGAGCAAAGTGAAAAGATGGTAAACTGCTGAGAGTAGTTTTGATAACAAAATACTGACGTTTCAAGCAGAGTCCTTCATCAGAGTAAAAACTAGAGTGCTGTGTAGGCAGTGTTTTAGATAGAGCAAAGTGAAAAGATGGTAACTGCTGAGAATAGTTTTAATAACGAAATACTGACGTTTCAAGCAGAGTCCTTCATCAGAGTAAAAACTAGAGTGTTGTGTAGGCAGTGTTTTAGATAGAGCAAAGTGAAAAGATGGTAAACTGCTGAGAGTAGTTTTAATAACAAAATACTGACGTTTCAAGCAGAGTCCTTCATCAGAGTAAAAACTAGAGTGTTGTGTAGGCAGTGTTTTAGATAGAGCAAAGTGAAAAGATGGTAAACTGCTGAGAGTAGTTTTAATAACAAAATACTGACGTTTCAAGCAGAGTCCTTCATCAGAGTAAAAACTAGAGTGTTGCGTAGGCGGTGTTTTAGATAGAGCAAAGTGAAAAGATGGTAATTAACTGTTGAGAATAGTTTTGATAACAAAATACTGACGTTTCAAGCAGAGCCCTTCATCAGAGTAAAAACTAGAGTGTTGTGTAGGCAGTATTTTAGATAGAGCAAAGTGAAAAGATGGTAAACTGTTGAGAATAGTTTTAATAACGAAATACTGACGTTTCAAGCGGAGTCCTTCATCAGAGTAAAAACTAGAGTGTTGTGTAGGCAGTGTTTTAGATAGAGCAAAGTGAAAAGATGGTAACTGCTGAGAATAGTTTTAATAACGAAATACTGACGTTTCAAGCAGAGTCCTTCATCAGAGTAAAAACTAGAGTGTTGTGTAGGCAGTGTTTTAGATAGAGCAAAGTGAAAAGATGGTAAACTGCTGTGAGTAGTTTTAATAACGAAATACTGACGTTTCAAGCAGAGCCCTTCATCAGAGTAAAAACTAGAGTGTTGTGTAGGCAGTATTTTAGATGGAGCAAAGTGAAAAGATGGTAAACTGTTGAGAATAGTTTTAATAACGAAATACTGACGTTTCAAGCAGAGTCCTTCATCAGAGTAAAAACTAGAGTGTTGTGTAGGCAGTGTTTTAGATAGAGCAAAGTGAAAAGATGGTAAACTGCTGAGAGTAGTTTTAATAACAAAATACTGACGTTTCAAGCAGAGTCCTTCATCAGAGTAAAAACTAGAGTGTTGTGTAGGCGGTGTTTTAGATAGAGCAAAGTTAAAAGATGGTAAACTGTTGAGAATAGTTTTGATAACAAAATACTGACGTTTCAAGCGGAGTCCTTCATCAGAGTAAAAACTAGAGTGTTGTGTAGGCAGTGTTTTAGATAGAGCAAAGTGAAAAGATGGTAAACTGCTGAGAATAGTTTTAATAACGAAATACTGACGTTTCAAGCAGAGCCCTTCATCAGAGTAAAAACTAGAGTGTTGTGTAGGCAGTGTTTTAGATACAGCAAAGTGAAAAGATGGTAAACTGCTGAGAATTAGTTTTGTTAACGAAATACTGACGTTTCATTGGTGCGCTAACCATTGTCCTGGCATCAGGCCATGTTCAGGCAAACCCATGACCTTGCACACACCATTCCGTGGCCTAGCCCGCATTCCTGGACAAGCCACAACTGCGGAAATGGCCTGGCCCACGGCCAGCTACGTATAACTATCGAAATATAGTAAGGTTAGATATACAATAATGGCCATAAATAATTGGGACAGCAATGCAAACGAAGAGTCTGGTAGCCTCACACAAGAAAAACTAGAATATATCGCCTTGAATCCTTACCTAACAATCTCTCCCCTCCCCCGTCCATCATTGTTGTTTCATTTCATACTTGGTGTGATATAACGACGAAAAAGAGCAATATAGTATGGCAACATTGAAGGGGGAAGGGGGGGGGGGACAACTTCAAATGCGTAGTGCATTGTTTTTACGAACTGTCCTATAGGGTTTTTGGCCATGGTTGTAGAATTCACTAAAATTATATCCTACACTGCATGTACAGCAAATGGCAAGGATGTTTAAAAAGAGACTTCACCCCCCCGGAAAACCTATGCTAAAAATCACACACACCCTGAAGAATAAAAATATTTTGTTTGTTTCTTCCCAACAACGCACCTCCCCCCGGATATTTTTGCAGCTCTCTGACACGCTTTGCTGAGTCAGCCCATTCTCTTTCTCAAATTGACTGTATATACTAATTGTAATCTCAAAACGAGTGTGCAATTTCAACGAATTAAAAAAACTAAATCCCAACTCCCCACCCCAACCCCAAACAACAACCCCCCGGAAACTCTGAACCTAACAACAACCCCCCGGTAGCCATAAGCCTAATCACAACCCTCCGGGAAAAAGTATCCCCTCAGACCCCGACCAAGAAATTACCTTCGGGATTTGTTCGGGTTCGGTCGGAATCTACTTTTGCGCGATGGTTTTATAACTAGAGCCCAGTCTTCCTTGCGCTTAAAACTATGACGTCAATATTTTTTGATAAATGGATATGTTGTCGAAGGAAAATGGAAGTGTTTTGTGTTTTTTAAGACGATCTGTTTGCTTTTACGAAGTTAAATGAGTATGGAGATGGTAAAGAGTGATGTGATGTTCTTAGTTTTTGTTTAAACAGCGAGATCAGAGCAGATTTGAGAGAATGCCGAGTGTTGGAAATAAGGAGCTATCGCTTGCAACCAGTGTTGGTGGACTCAACACACTTGCTCAACTTCAAGATAAAATTACGAAAAATGCTAACCCTAGAACGTATGTATTCTTTATTCAACCTTTACATAAACCTTTCCTTTAAAGTATATACCGTTTTTAAAGATACCTGATCATTCCTTGGTTTCAATCTGTGAGTTTGAACAATACATATTAAATGTTGTTTACAATATGATTTCTACTGTACGTACTTGACTAATATTGTTTATCACGATGAATAGTCGAGTTTCTTGTTTCATCTTTAGTTTTTGAAAAGATTCCTGAGCAAATCCTTTCATTCTGAGTGCTACTGTTTCCCTAGCTAGTATTGCCATAAATTTGAAATTGTTGTAAATAAATAATATATACAAATGGTATACATATATAACCAAGTATTGCTTCATTTACATTATTGAAAACAAGTTGTATGCTGAGCCACTGAGCCAGATTGTAAAGTTTGTCGTTTGCGGGGAAGATCTTCAAATTTCAACTGCATCCACACAAAATTGATATAAATATATCTGCATCCACGCAAAATGGGTTAAATATATGATATCCACATCTGTGTATTTCATGACAACCTGTAACTTACAGTATATTACATTAAAACCATGAATACTTTCAAAGAATTAATTATTTACCTTATGTTACTAGATGGTTGAATTCAGCAGAAAAAGTGTTTAAAAAAGCTGAACATGATGATGTTATGGGTGATGAGGAAAATGCTTATGTTTTTTACATGCGTTTCTTTAACATCATGCAAGAAGTCGCAAAGACCACGAAATATCAACAAGATAAGGTAATGAAAGCAAGTCAATGATGGAATTAGTTTAGGCTTTAAAGTGTATATGAGATGAAAATTAAGCTTGTCTTATTTGAAAGAACTCTTAAAATAACGGGGAATATCAATTTACAGCTTTTTCATATTTTACTTAGTTCTTGAGATATTTAGACTTATGTGATATTCAAATGAGATAACTTATGGTTCGTTTTTTTCTAATTAACATATTCGAAAATCGTTAATATTTTTGAGATTATTGAACAAAATCACTTGTAACTTGTCTTTTATGTTTAGTTGCATGAACTGTAGCAATTGCAAAGTGTCATCAAGTGATTTTGTTCAATAATCTTAAAAAATATTCACAATTTTCGAATATGTTAATTAGCAAAAAAACGAACCATAAGTTATCTCATTTGAATATCACATAAGTCTAAATATCTCAAGAACTAAGTAAAATATGAAAAAGCTGTAAATTGATATTCGCCATTATTTTAAGAGTGCTTTCAAATAAGACAAACTTAATTTTCATTTCATATACACTTTAAGTTTAGTTTTTTAGATTATATTTTAAGGGTGTAATTCAGACATATTTATTTTGACCCGTTGCTAGGGAAAACGTGATTTGACCACAGAGCTTCTAGAGCTAGAAATGCTAGATATTCTGCACATGGTATATATGAATGAAGTTCTTTTGTTTGATGATGTCATACAGTGATGTCATTGTAATGTCATTGAGATAAGAAAAAAACCTATAACTTCCACCAAGTTAAAAGTTTTGCTAACTAAAGAAGTTTCACTAGAACCAGAATTGTTATGTGTAAAAAAAAAGTATGCATGCATTTCTCAATTGAGCAAATCTTAATGACTTTATGGCCGTTTTAATGAAATTTTAAGGGGTATTTTTAACAAAAAATAGAATATCTTTGTCATTTTTGGTTTATTCATAAAATCCATTCGTACTTTTTGGGAGGCATGTCTTCCCTAGGTATAAATGAAAGAAAAGTAATGATTCGATAAATATTCGCGGAAATGATAGGAATCTTGTGAGCTCATGTTTTTGCGACTCTTATGCCACTCAATTTAGCCTGAAAGAATCAGGCGCGAGCCCTCCTCCTACCTGATCGGAGCTTGATTACGAGTTCAGCATTTGTTCCAAGCCAAACAAAAGTTGTCTTGTTCTACATACAAAGTTAAAAGTTGATGTCCACTGTCTCTGGAATGTTTGATTTATGGTTCATCAGCTCTGCCGATTTCTAAATTCTGGCATTTAATCCAAATATCCCAATGTGACAACGTCCTTTGTTTATTTTTCATCTATCACCGTTTGTGTGCCAGGACATTTTACAGCAAAGGAAGCAAGCCTGGATATTAGCGTCCGGTCACGGACATTGTCCAGTACAAATTTGTTATTTACAAGGTTTTGACAGTCACAAATTTGATTGTGTCAGTCTTTTTGTCCGGAACGTTTTTCGGTAAAATTTACTTCCATTTTCATGGCAGAATCAACTATTATTTGTTTTGAGTCAATCACTTTTCGTTTGTATATTAAATCCCTGTTTCGCAGCACATGAACTTCATTTAGTGGAGCACACGCGAATACGCGTGAGGGCTTTGGAATACTTGCGCGAGCATGTCCTGTTTAGACCGCGTGGCAAAGTGCGGCCATCTTGATTGTCTGCAATCACTCAAGCATGTAAGTTGTACAGTATATCGAAGAAAATAACTGCATTTTTCACGTCTGCTGACACAAATAGTGTTGGTAACAAGGACTCAGTTACTTCTGATGAATCAGCCTCAGTACAACTAGGACAAAAGAAGTCGAGCTGAACGTTAAAATCGAGCACTGTAGTGAAATGGATCAACAAAGATCTAGCAAATATGAATGCATCTGTGTGGTTAAAACACGAAAACAACGGGAAAGGAGAAGTTGTAACACTTGTTAACACTTGCTAGTAATAGTAATAGTAATACATTACTGTAGTGTACTGTGTACATTACATTTACATAAGAAATACAGACATACAGTGCATTTTACAATTGTTTAGTGACGGGTACGTCTTGTTTTATGACAGGCACAATCTAATTGATGCTGGTCATTTTGACAGGCAGGGCAAAAAAAATTATATCCAGGCTTGAAAGGAATAGTTTTGTTTTGGTACTTTTTCACAAAATTGAAGAAAAAGTTCATCAAAAATAGCGAGCGTGTCTATCACATATATAGATCACGGTCATGATTCTCCTTTGTGTGTTCCTCATGAATTATTAATGAGTTTTTGAAGTACTTATAACAATACAACCCCACAAGTTGTAAGCGTAAAACTTTATATCGTATTACCAGGGTTCGAATTAGTGGCTCGCTATTCGCAATTTGCGAATGCAAATTTGATTTTTGCGAATGCAAAATTAACTATTTTGCGAATGAATGTTTTTCTGGAATAATATTTTTCACTCAGTTCTGTTGTGTCGCAAAAAAGATTTAAAAAGTGTTAAAAAGATTTAAAAAGTGTTGGCTTGTGAGATGTGTTTTCGGGTTTTTAGCACAAATGTGCTCAGTTAGCAAATTGCGTCTTACCAATCTCACAGTGTCAATTTCCAACGTAACGGTAAATTGCTATTATTAAAATTAGACTAAAGTAATTAACAATCACCATGCAGGTTTGCATTCTCACTATTTTGATGAATTAAAAACAGTCCTTACTTCTTAAATGGGAAAAAGAATTCAAGTACATGTAATATAATGTGAGTAATAATGTAATTTTTGAATTTGAATTCATATTGACTAATTGATGAATGTAAAAGTGATTTACAGCCATTTGAACAAAAGAAGACTCTGGCGTTTATAGAAGTCTTAATTATTTGAAGAACTTTTACGCATTTCCTGGGGGGAGGGGTAAATTACTAAAATACAGACGAGAATTTCACGAATGCACTTTGAATTTCTAAGTCGAACCCTGCGTATTCAAATAAAGGCAATCAAATCACCACAAAATCTTTGGGAAAAGGTATAGAATTTGTAATTTTGAACGAAAGATAAAAGCTGGATATGTCAGCCTTTTATATACTTTACAGGGTTCAAGATAACGGCTGGTCACCGGTCAGTGACTGGCCAAATTTTTAATGTGACTGGTCAATTTGTATAACGCTGGTCATTTTGACTGGTCATATTACTTGCAATTAATTTTATTACTTCCATTTGAAGGAACTTAAAATGATTGTTGTTGTGCTGTTGTAGACCCGTTTCATAATGTCTGATACAGTATATATTGAAGTGAACTACAGTATATGCATGCATTTCCTTTTTATGACAAACGTTCATATCAGTACTAGCTTATATATATATATATATATATATATATATATATATATATATATATATATATATATCAGTACAGTACTAGCTAATACATGTATATATAATATATATATATATATATATATATATATATATATATATATTTATAATATAGCTACTAATGATATATGAGCTATCTTGCAATCTGATTGGCTGCAATACTAACTGTATATCAGCTCATATACAGCGAGTAGTGAAAAACAAAATGGCGGCTTAGTTTTCTTAAACTATTGCAGATGAAACTGGCTGTTTTTTTCAACGTATAGCTCAGAAAAACTTGAGCTAAGAAGGGGAAACTAACATTTAACACAAAATACACAACCCAAATGCACAATTAACAAAGTTAAGATGGTAAATCCACTTTAAAAATCGTCTTAAGACTTTAAAAACCCGTTTTGAATTGTCAGGTTGACAATAATGTTTTGTCAGACAAATTAAAATCCATAAGAATTGAACTAACAACACATATTTATGAGTACAACCATTATTATTACTCAGCAAAGTGGGTTTTTGAAGTAATAAATCATTCAGATGGATAAAAACTGTGTTATTCTTTCAGGTTAGAAATATTGAAAAACAACGCGTAATTTTCGCTATTTATAATTATATTTTTAGCTTCTTTGTCCATTTAAAAAGCCAAAGATTCACAACCACGACAGATTAAGAAATAAACCACCCACCTTTTGACTTTTCAAAGCTGTTTTTATTCTTCATTCAATCTTTTCAACGTATTTTTTGGCTCTGAGAGAAAATTCTGAAGCTGTTTTCAACTCAGCAAGAAACTTGAAAACATAAACTACAATACGCATGACGGAAGCTCATATGTGGCGGATATTCAATTAATATAATTTATTGCAATAAATCAACAATTTTGCATTAATTATCATAACATATTTTGCTGTATTATAAAACAATTATACCATTCGCTCTCGTCGTATATGGACTCATAGCCAACTCGGCGAAGCGCCTCGTTGGCTATGAGCTCATATACGACTCGAGCTCATGGTATAATTGTTAAATATATATATATATATATATATATATATATATATATATATATATATATATATATATATATATATATAGCATAGAATATATTTTACATGTTTTTTGTTGTGTTGTGTTGTGCTGTGCTGTGCCAGTTTTTGTTCAAAAAATTGTTTTTGACTGGTCACAATTGGAACTGACCAGTCACCATGACTGGCGTAACATGAAATGTTATTTTGAGCCCTGCTTTATAGTATACAGTACATCCTGGCATATAAAAAACTGACATATAAGAAACTATAACCTGCAAGTAGAAAGATATTTCCTCCTTTATGTATAATTATTTCCTCCTTTGCGTATAAGAAACTGAACAGCCTGATTTAAAAAAGTCACTTTCTTATATGCAGGGACGTACTGTATTTGTTTTTGTTTGATTAACTATTTTTTTATGTGTTTTTTTTTTAAAGAAATATTACAGCAGTTTGATCGGCAAGAAAAATATGACAAAAGCCATTGACAGAGCTGAAAAATTGTCTGCAAGTCTGACAAAAAGGTATTATAATCTAGAGCCATTGTTAAGTTACATCACTTCTTTCTTGAACCCATTTTAAAAAGTATTTTACTCATCCACCATTAGAGGGAAATAATAAAATGGACATTTGGGCTGGAATGAGTTAACACTTTGAGACCTGGACCTCTCCCTGTGCTGAATAAAATCGTCTGGGGTTAGCCAGAATAAAATACCAAAGACTCGTCTTCAGGAGTCAAAGTGTTAAAGAGATAGGTGTTAAAGAGATGATAGGTTTTAACACTTTATGGCTGGACCTCTCTCTGTGCTGAATAAAATCTTCTGGCATTAGATAGAGTAAAAAATAAGTGCCAAATGGTACTGATGGGAGTGAAATCTAGGGTTAAGAAAGAGTTTTGTGTGAAAAATAATCCATTTTTTCCTAGGTACAAAAAACTTGAATTGGGAACCAAGGAAGCAGTTGAAAAAGAGAGAAAGACAAAAGAGAAAGGTGATTATCAATATGAGAAGCTGTACGATACTTAGAGCTGCTCCCAATTAATCTATTATTTTTTCGTTTTTTTCCACAATCGATTATACTTAACAATAATCGGATCATCTATAACAACCCTACACAGCATGATGTCGGAATGATTTAATCTTGTTTTGTTAAACAGATAAGTAATGATTGATTACAAACACACCTTAGTTAAACCAATTATTCATAAACTGATTAGCCAATAGTATCGTAGTATCATTTAGGAGTGTCAAGTGTAAACTAAACATCGTCTCTGTCTTGTCATGTCTCTTGTGTGAACTGTGAGAGCGGGAGAAAGTGCGCAATCTGTAACCATGATTAAATAGTGATTTAAAACGTGAATAGTGCCTCCCTTGTTGTCGCCCAACAATTCAGTCAATCCCCAACAAATTTAGTAAAAACTTTATAAAAGCACCGCCATGGACATGTCATATTTAACTCATGACATATTTAATCAATATGATTAATCGATATTAATTGATTGTTGACAATGATTAATCAATTACAAAAATGAACTGATTGGAGCAGCTCTAATGATACTGTCGCTCAGTCATTCTTGTTTCACTTTGTTTCACTTATTCTATTATAACTTTTTGCGTAGAACAATCTGAAAATGATGCACATTCAAATGGTCTCAATGGAACAAGGTAAAAAATAATTAGCCTATTATAAAGTGATGATGGTAATCATCTTAATGATGATAATGGTATATAATGATGATAATGGTAATGATGATGATGATGATAATGATGATGATAATGATGATGATAATGATGATGATAATGATGATGATGATAATGATGATGATGATGATGGTAATGATGATGATAATGATGATGGTGATGATAATGGTCATGATGATAATGATGATGATGATAATAATGATGATGATGATGATAATGATGGTGATGATGATGGTAATGATGATAATGATGATGATGATGATGATAATGATGATGATAATGATGATGATGATGATGATGATAATGATGACATCTGATGGTATGATGATGATGATGATGATGATGATGATGATGATGATAATGGTAACGATGATAATGATGATAATGATGATGATAATGATGATGATGATGATGGTAATGATAATGATGATGATAATGATGATGATGATGATGGTAATGATGATGATGATGATGGTGATGATAATGGTAACGATGATAATGATGATAATGATGATGATAATGATGATGATGATGATGATGATGATGATGATGATGATGATGATGGTGATGATGATGATAATGATGATAATGATGATGATGATGATGATGATGATGATGATGATGATAATGATGATGATAATGGTAATGATGATAATGATGATGATGATAATGATGATGATAATGATGATGATGATAATAATGGTGATGATGATGGTTATGATGATGATGATAATGATGATGATGATGATGATAATGATGATGATGGTAATGATGATGATGATAATGACGATGGCGATGATGGTACTGATGATGATGATGGTGATGATGGTGATGATGATGATGATGATGATGGTGATGATGGTAATGATGATGATAATGATGATGATGATAATGAAGATGATGATAATGATATTGATAACAATCATGAAGATGATGATGATGATAATGATATTGATAACGATGATGATGATTATGATGATGATGATGATGGTGGTGAATGTTGATAATCATGATGATGATGCTTCTTATTGCAATGTTTTTTTTTCTTTAGCAATACATTAAAGGACATTGATGATTTACTGAATGGAAAACAGCCATCAACGCAGACATCAGCTGATGTTTTCAAGAAATTAAAGGTTATTTAAACTTTTAAATACTCAGTAACCAATCAGAATATGTCTTGTTATTTATTAGCCAATCACAGCACAACACATGTTACTCACTTTTATACATCATTTTCTGCAGGTTAATCATTCATCGATATTATCACCAAATGCCAACAGCCCTCATGCCACAGGTAATGAACTAATCAACCATATTTGCGTTCGACGAAGGAGAACGCTTCCTAATCGTGTCGATTCGAGATTTGCGATGTAACATTTGCCTCGTTCTGGTGTGAATAATTATGTGAATATATAATTATGTCATCATAGCGACTCGAAGACCTTGAACGCACATCGCTAATCTGTGATTACTTCTAGTTTAATTTTTATTGTATTTGCCATAAGTTTTCAGGGATATATATATTGTATGATTCGATTCACAGTTAATAATGCTGTTTGGTACAAAAATAATGGTGGATTTTACCTGTTTGTAAAAAGTAGTATTGCTTTTCTCCATAGAACCATTTGTTAAAGCTAAATCTCCAACCAAGATAAACCACTCTCCAGCTATTGATCCTGTTGGGCTCTATCAACTTCTGAATGATGTGAACAAGGCAAAGGACGTCCTGGTCCTGGACACCAGAAGCAAGAAAGATTATGAGATATCTCGAATCAATTATTCATGTTGTATTAATATCCCTGATGATCTATTAAAGACAAGGTAATGGCAAGGAGGGATATAATGGGATAGAAAGGGATATAATGGACATATAGTGATTAATGGGACATAGAAGGATATCAAGGGATAGATAAGGATATTATGGGATGGGATATGTAAGGATTGATGGGGACATGGGGGATGTAATGGGATAGAAGGATATAATGGGATATTGATGGATCTAATTGGATAGATAGGGATTTGATGGGACATGGAGGTATATAATAGGTATGAGATCTAATAGGATAGATAGGGATATAATGAGACATGGATGGATCCATTAGGTAGGTACACAATGGACATTGAGGGGCGTAATGGGATAGTGAGGGGTATATTGGAACACACAATGGGATATATGGGGATTTGATGGGACATGGAGGGATATAATGGGGTATGAGAATCTAATAGGATAGATAGGGATGTAATGGGACATGGAGTGATCTAATAGGATAGGTAGGTATACAATGGACATTGAGGGGTCTAATGGGGTAAAAAGGGATATAATAGGACATGGAGGGATCAATGGAGGGATCAATGGTAGGATAGAAATGGAACTAATGGGAGAGAAAGGAAATAATGAGGTAGCGAGGGAAACTCTAATTGACTACATGTATACTGAAAAACAAGATAGATAGGGCTTTGTAAGGATCAACTTTGGTAATTATTTCTCAATATTTTAATCTTACATTAATGTAGTGTTATGGTTGGCAGCATTGAGCGCAAACTGCCCAGGACTACATGGGATCAGTGGATAGAACGAGGACAAAAGAAACACCTAGTGATCTTGGATCAAGACTCTAAATACGAGGACGTCACTGCTGATAGTAAAGTACAGTGTCTGAAGGATGCTATCTATCTTTACGATACTTCTTGTAGCTTGCAATCTGAACCACTCATCTTAGACGGCGGCTTTGAAGCTTGGCTGTGGCATTATCCATCCTTGGTCACTAATCCCAGACTACCCGAGGTAAGACTGCACACTAACTACTGTAAGCCTAGCTTAACACCGCTGCCAAACGTTTTGCGCATGCGCGACGTCCGAGCTCGCACTGTAAAAAGAGCGGGAAAACACTGAAATATTATATATATTATACTTTATATATATTGAACATTTGTACTGATGATTTTTACCGTGTTTAAAAGATTCTATCTATCTATTACAGTATACACACACGCACGCACGCACACACACGCAGGCACACACACGCACGCGCACACGCATGCACGCACACGCACGCACGCATGCACGCACACGCACGCACGCACGCACGCACGGAAAAATGTAGTTTATTTCTTTTATACATTAAAAACGTCAAGTGGTTTATTGAAGAATTTCTGGGGCATGAAAAAAGAAAAAGAAGTCTACTGATGTGATCTGACACCAGCTATGTGTATGCCCTTTATGAAGAGAATTTTTTCTATGTCACGTATTTTTGGTTAAAAGAAACCCTAGAACTTTTTGGCATACCACTCAAGATCTTCTTATTTTAGCATTATTGCGTAGCCTATAGAATCAACAAACTTTTTATAAGCACTTGGGGGTTGAGAAACAAATCAAATGATAAAACAATCATAATTATGATGATAGGTATGCTACAAAAATGTTGAATCCGCCATATTTATACAGTAATCAATGCAAAATTTGTTTTTGTTCAACCAACATTTTCTTTTTGGCGTATGCCTCACAATCTCTTTATTTTAGCATTATTGTGTAGCTTATAGAATCAACAAACTTTTTATAAGCATTTGGGGGTTGAGAAACATATCAAATGATAAAAAAAATCATAATTATGATGATAGGTATGCTACAAAGATGTTGAATCCGCCATATTTATACAGTAATCAATGCAAAATTTTTATTTTTTTTCAACCAACATTTTCTTTTTGGCGTATCCCTCACAATGTCTTTATTTTAGCATCATTGTGTAGCTCATACAGTCAACAAACTTTTTAAGTACATGTGGGGGTTAAACATATCAAAAGATAAAAAGATTTGATAATTATGAATGTAGATATGATCAATAGAAATCAGTTTTGAGCCCATGTTACGCAACATAGAAAGAATTGTCTTAATACATGGATCGCGAATCTCGACTGCGCATCAGAATGACGCGTTCTGAGTCGGGATAAAACTTATTTCAATTTATAACATTAGGCTGAGGAATTCAGTACAATGAGTTCAGAAATGTAAATGAAAATGAAAATGAAAACTGCAGCCTTAGCCTGATGTTATAAAGTTAATTAAGTTTTATCCCGACTCACAACGCGTCATTCTGATGCGCAATCGAGATTCGCGATCCATGTACTACTCAAATCAGTAGAGCGAGACATAGACGATGTTTTCATCGCTTCCGAAGCAACAGTTTCGTTAACCGCAGATCAATTTCAAAGCAATCACGAGGTGTATTCTTATGTACCACGTGATAAGTTACGAGTTAACGATTGGATGTTTATCACGTGGTACATGAGAATAGACGACTTTCAGGCTCATGCGCAGTAGCAACTTTACTTCAAATTTTCATTGGAGGTAAAAACAACTGTTTAGCTGGAAAGATCATATTAAAAATAGTAAAAGTGCAAAGTTTAAAATAAATCGGACAAATAGTGCGAAAGCTACGCTCTTCGGAAGTTTTGCTCTCCACTAGGGATTTAATAGGGATTTTGGCTTGGCGTGCAACTCCCGCCCGCCAAGCCAAAATCCCTATTAAATCACTAATAAATCCCTGTTGGAATGGTCAACTTTCCGCTTGTGAAACTTTTTCCATTTGTTAAGCAATTCGTTTCAAACTTTGCACTTCTACTATTTTCAATATGCTCGTTCCAGCTAAAACAGTTGTTTTTATATCCGACGAAAATTTGAATATTTGTTGCTACTGCGCATGATCGTGAAAGTCGTCTATACACCTCGTGATTGCTTTGAAATATGATCTGCGGTTAATAAAACTGACACTTCGGAAGCGATAAAAAAAATCATCCATGTCTCGCTCTACTGATTTGAGTAGTATATAGATCACGGTCAAGAACTAATGAAAGTGCAGATAGAAGTCACGTTATTGTCTGAAAGCGCTTCTCTCACATTCTTTCTTGATTAATTCATTTAGTTACACAAGACACTGTCCAATAAAGTAGACCAAGATTTTAACCTGGATAACCTAACTTACCCTGAGCTACCAGTAACGCCAAAGAAAGACCCTGTAAAACCTCCTTCAGATAATGACCAACGTGGCACAGGTGACACAAGTCAACAAACTAATCATAAGCCTACACCAGCTACTGCTCAACCAGGCGTGAAGCCAAACCAAGGCACCAGGGGTGATCTTCCTCCTGACCAACATCAATTCCATCCAACATCCAATCAACCAGCTGCATTTGGAATCCCTAATGGTCTCAATATATCCACAAGCATCCCCACATCCACCGTGAAAAATACCCCTGGGTATCCAACTGGCAATAAACCTTTCCTTGGTCCTTCAAATCCCCACCAAATGATCCCAGGATATCCAACCCCAGGATATTCAACCCCAGGATATCCAACCCCAGGATATCCAACCCCAGGATATCCACCTCCTATCACTGGCCCTCCAGCACAACAAGTTGCTGGTCAGGTTCCTTCAATATCGTCACATGATACAAAGAATCAGCCAATGGTGTACCCAAAAGAGCCAGGCAAGACTGACCCTACACAGCCACAGTATCATCCTCCAACTCATTCCCATCCTCCAGGATCCCAAGTGCCTAACTCTATACCATCACCCAGGAGTCAATCCTCTGCTGTGAGCCAATCTGGAGCACATCTCAATGTAACAAGTCACGGTCAAGTGATTGGACAAGGCCCTAATCCTTCCCATCCACCCCAGCGGCCTGGAGTGCCTGGGGTATCTTTAAACAATGGACCACCACCAGTCAGCCAAGATAGTACAGGAGGAGTGTCGTTTAGTCAATCTACGCACAATGGTCAACCACAGATAGCGAGTTCTTTGCCTGCGAAAGGACTGGGTACGTCGAAATCTAACAACCAATCAGGGACTATGGGTACGTCGAAATCTAACAACCAATCAGGGAGTACAACAGCACAACCACCTACCTCCTCTCCCCAGTCCTCCAATGTAATCAACAATCAAGGTCAGCCAGTCACGAGACCTGCTACAAATGATGTTCATGCACCAGCTGTCCCCATGGCGACACCTTCCTCAACCAAGCCAGCTCGGATAAATTCTACGCAACAAGACCCAAGCACAGCTCCAATGAAGCCACCATCAAATCAACCACCATCAACTGTTGTTAATCCACCATCAAATCACCCTGCATCCACTGTAAAGCCTCAACATTCTTCTGTGCGTTCAAATCCACCATCAAAACCGACCTCACCAACAAATAATTCTGTATCCACTCCACCAACTACTAACACCCGAACTCCTGTCGCCAATAAACAGATCCCTCCAAGTGTTCCCTCTGCGACCACCTCTCACCAGTTTATCCCACAGGTTCCCCAGTCCTTTACGAGTAGTCGTACAGGAATGACGCACGGGCTACCCCCTGGTTGGGAACGTATGTTAGACCATCGAACAGGAAGATATTACTTTCGAGACCACACCACAAAGACAACGCATTGGAATCTGCCTGCCAGTCTAGCACAAAGCATGAACCAAAGCATTATGGGACAGAGTGGTCTCACAGCCACAGCAAAAGAAGCAGAAGCTAAAAAACCATCACTCAAAAGGTCATTGTCTTCGCCGAACCTCGCTAAGTTAGACTCCCAAGAGATGAAAGAGAATCTATCGAGTGACCGTCCAATGGTGAATCGTAGAACCAAACCACTTTCAGAAAGTCAGTTAAGCAATCTCTCTCCAGCACAGGGTGCCCAAGGTAAAGCTACGACTGGTCTGAGAAATCTTGGAAACTCCTGCTACATGAATTCTGTGTTACAATGCCTTATAGCTACCACCCCCCTGGTCAAGTATATACTTAACTCTTATTACATAGACGATATCAATAAGACCAATCCATTAGGGACGGGGGGTCGGATAGCAGAAGAACTCGCTGTGCTTACAAGAGTAGCCCATTCAGGAAGCTATCGACATGTATCACCCGTGGAGTTTAAGAGGACGATTGGGAGATTTGCATCGCATTTTGGTGGACAGCAACAACAAGATTCACAAGAATTTCTCTTGTTTTTACTCGACCAGTTTCACGAAGATACGAACAGAGTAAGTACCAGGGCCCCTGGAGTGACATGTGTATGGGGCTTCCTCCCCTAAATTTACGTGAAATGTATGAATGCATGATGCCTAATGCAGGTATAATAGCACATTTGCAATTTTGCATACGGCCGTACACTCTATATAAGGCGCTACGCTACATTATAAGACGTTCCGGTTACATTATAAGACGTTACGCTACATTGTAAGACATTACGCTACATTGTAAGACATTACGCTACATTGTAAGACATTACGCTACATTGTAAGACATTACGCTACATTGTAAGACATTACGCTACATTGTAAGACATTACATGTACGTTACATTATAAGACATTACGTTACATTATAAGACGTTACGTTACATTGTAAGACGTTACGTTACATTCTAAGACGTTACATTCTAAGACGTTACGTTACATTCTAAGACGTTACGTTACATTCTAAGACGTTACGTTACATTCTAAGACGTTACGTTACATTCTAAGACGTTACGTTGCATTCTAAGACGTTACGCTGCATTCTAAGACGTTACGCTACATTCTAAGACGTTACGCTACATTGTAAGACGTTACGCTACATTGTAAGACGTTACGCTACATTGTAAGACGTTACGCTACATTGTAAGACGTTACGCTACATTCTAAGACGTTACGCTACATTGTAAGACGTTACGCTACATTGTAAGACGTTACGCTACATTGTAAGACGTTACGCTACATTGTAAGACGTTACGCTACATTGTAAGACGTTACGCTACATTGTAAGACGTTACGCTACATTGTAAGACGTTACGCTACATTCTAAGACGTTACGCTACATTCTAAGACGTTACGCTACATTCTAAGACGTTACGCTACATTCTAAGACATTACGTTACATTCTAAGACGTTACGCTACATTCTAAGACGTTACGTTACATTGTAAGACGTTACGCTACATTGTAAGACGTTACGCTACATTCTAAGACGTTACGCTACATTCTAAGACGTTACGCTACATTCTAAGACGTTACGCTACATTCTAAGACGTTACGCTGCATTCTAATTAAGACGTCATGCTCTATATAAGACGTTACGCTACATTCTAAGACGTTACGCTACATTCTAAGACGTTACGCTACATTATAAGACGTTACGCTACATTCTAAGACGTTACGCTACATTCTAAGAAGTTACGCTACATTCTAAGACGTTACGCTACATTCTAAGACGTTACGCTAAGACGTTACGCTACATTCTAAGACGTCATGCTCTATATAAGACGTTACGCTACATTCTAAGACGTTACGCTACATTCTAAGACGTTACGCTACATTCTAAGACGTTACGCTACATTATAAGACGTTACGCTACATTCTAAGACGTTACGCTACATTCTAAGAAGTTACGCTACATTCTAAGACGTTACGCTACATTCTAAGACGTCACGCTACATTCTAAGACGTTACGCTGCATTCTAATTAAGACGTCATGCTCTATATAAGACGTTACGCTACATTATAAGACGTTACGTTACATTATAAGACGTTACGCTACATTATAAGACGTTACGTTACATTATAAGACGTTACGCTACATTATAAGACGTTACGCTACATTATAAGACGTTACGCTACATTATAAGACGTTACGTTACATTATAAGACGTTACGCTACATTATAAGACGTTACGTTACATTGTAAGACGTTACGCTACATTGTAAGACGTTACGTTACATTGTAAGGCGTTACGCTACATTATAAGACGTTACGCTACATTATAAGATGTTACGCTACATTGTAAGACGTTACGTTACATTGTAAGACGTTACGCTACATTATAAGACGTTACGCTACATTATAACACGTTACGCTACATTATACGACTTTACGCTGCATTCTAATTAAGACGTCATACTCTATATAAGACGTTACGCTGCATTATAAGACGTTACGGCACATTATAAGATGTTACGCTACATTATAAGATGTTACGCTACATTATAAGACGTTACGCTACATTCTAAGACGTTACGTTATATACATTGTACGACGTTACGCTACATTATAAGACGTTACGTTGCATTCTAAGACGTTACGCTACATTCTAAGACGTTACGCTATATTCTAAGACGTTACGCTACATTCTAAGACGTTACGCTACATTATAAGACGTTACGTTACATTGTAAGACGTTACGCTACATTCTAAGACGTTACGCTACATTCTAAGACGTTACGCTACATTGTAAGACGTTACGCTACATTCTAAGACGTTACGCTACATTCTAAGACGTTACGCTACATTATAAGACGTTACGTTACATTGTAAGACGTTACGCTGCATTGTAAGAGGTTACGCTACATTATAAGACGTTATGTTACATTGTAAGACGTTACGCTACATTGTAAGACGTTACGTTACATTATAAGACGTTACGTTACATTGTAAGGCGTTACGCTACATTATAAGACGTTACGCTACATTATAAGACGTTACGTTACATTATAAGACGTTACGCTACATTATAAGACGTTACGCTACATTGTAAGACGTTACGCTACATTATAAGACGTTACGCTACATTATAAGACGTTACGCTACATTATAAGATGTTACGCTACATTATAAGACGTTACGCTACATTATAAGACGTTACGCTACATTATAAGACGTTACGCTACATTATAAGACGTTACGCTACATTATAAGACGTTACGCTACATTCTAAGACGTTACGCTACATTATAAGACGTTACGCTACATTATAAGACGTTACGCTACATTATACGACTTTACGCTGCATTCTAATTAAGACGTCATACTCTATATAAGACGTTACGCTGCATTATAAGACGTTACGGCACATTATAAGATGTTACGCTACATTATAAGATGTTACGCTACATTATAAGACGTTACGCTACATTCTAAGACGTTACGTTACATTATAAGACGTTACGCTACATTATAAGACGTTACGCTACATTGTAAGACATTACGTTACATTCTAAGACGTTACGCTACATTATAAGACGTTACGCTACATTATAAGACGTTACGCTACATTCTAAGACGTTACGCTACATTATAAGACGTTACGCTACATTATAAGACGTTACGCTACATTATACGACTTTACGCTGCATTCTAATTAAGACGTCATACTCTATATAAGACGTTACGCTGCATTATAAGACGTTACGGCACATTATAAGATGTTACGCTACATTATAAGATGTTACGCTACATTATAAGACGTTACGCTACATTATAAGACGTTACGCTACATTATAAGACGTTACGCTACATTATAAGACGTTACGCTACATTATAAGACGTTACGCTACATTATACGACTTTACGCTGCATTCTAATTAAGACGTCATACTCTATATAAGACGTTACGCTGCATTATAAGACGTTACGGCACATTATAAGATGTTACGCTACATTTTAAGATGTTACGCTACATTATAAGATGTTACGCTACATTATAAGACGTTACGCTACATTATAAGACGTTACGCTACATTATAAGACGTTACGCTACATTATAAGACGTTACGTTATATACATTGTACGATGTTACGCTACATTATAAGATGTTACGCTACATTATAAGACGTTACGCTACATTATAAGACGTTACCCTACATTATAAGACGTTACGCTACATTATAAGACGTTACGCTACATTCTAAGACGTTACGCTACATTATAAGACGTTACGCCACATTCTAAGACGTCCTGCTCTATATAAGACGTTACGCTACATTATAAGACGTTACGCTACATTATAAGACGTTACGTTACATTGTAAGACGTTACGTTACATTGACATTGTACGAAGTTACGTTACATTCTAACACGTTACGCTACATTATAAGACGGTACATTATAAGACATTACGTTACATTGTAAGACGTTACGCTACATTGTAAGTCGTTACGTTACATTGTATTAATTGTAAGACGTTACTTCACATTCTGTGGCTGTGCGCGATCGAAATTTTTTTGTATGCCGTTGGGATACTGAAGTTAAGCCTTCTAGTATCCAAAACTAAAATCTAGTATCCCATGGATATCGGGATACAGCAAATTCCAAGCCCTGGGTACACAATGGTTTCAACATTTCTTTGGTCTGCATTACACCAGTCACCAGTCACTCGCGATTGCAAGGTTCCCCCCTCTCGCCAGCCTTGCTCTTAACATTATTTAAGGTTACAGGATACCTAGGAAGCCATTTCAAGAAATTTGTTACCGCTCGCTCAATTTTTTTCCGATTTGTCTCAAATTTGCACCAAATGTAGTTAAGTATGTGACGGACACTATCGTATTATACAGTAAATAAGAAATAAAATATTGTTGCAGTTATACTCATCGGTTTAAAATCACAGTACCTTCGCGCCGCGGTTTAAGGCGGTCTTTGGTTTTACCAAAAAGCTCTCAATTTATCATATTTACACTTCTCAATGTTTGTTCTAAAAAATGTGTTCGCGCGTTTTATTTATGTAAAAATTACCTGAGTTACAAGCTTTTATTTGTCAATTGCTTGTGCCACAACATAGGTCGAGAAATAAAATATCCTAGCTGCTAAACCACTACATTAATAAAAAAATGCGAACACAGTTTTTTAGAACAAACATTGAGAAGTGTAAATATGATAAACTGAGAGCTTTTTGGTAAAACCAAAGACCGCCTTAAACCGCGGCGCGAAGGTACTGTGATTTTAAACTGATGAGTATATCTGCAACAATATTTTATTTCTTATTTACTGTATAAAGATAGTGTCCGTCACATACTTAACTACAGTTGTTGCAAATTTGAGACAAATCGGGGAAAAATTGAGCGAGCGGTAACAAATTTCTTGAAATGGCTTCCTAGAAGGTATCCTGTAACCTTGACCCTTCCATTCCCATCAGTACAATTATTTTTCACTCTGTTTAATGTCAGACCAATTTTCCAGCGCTCGAAATAAGGCCAATGGAATTGAGGTTTCAGTTTACCGTCCACCGCCCGCATGGGCTTGAAACTACCGCATGAATTTTTTATTCAAAATAATTTTCATTATTGGTAGAGTTTCCACATCAGGACTTTCAAATATACTATTTACATCATTTGCACAGCGTGTATATACTTTTTATTAATAAATAGCGAAGCCTTCGATACGTGGTCGACCGCATCAGCGATGATCGGTCGCCATTTATTCAACGGTGTCAGTGCGTATCGCCGCGTGGTTTTTAAACCATGGTTTCACACTGTTTTGCCTGCTTTTTGGACATTGGACAAGTATTGATGTGCCGCTAGCAGGTATGTATTTGAGATATGAATACTTATGTGATATAAAACACGACTTGAAATGAACGTATGTCACAAGAAGTTTTTGGTTGAGTCAGGTTGACAAAAAAACCGTCGGGCCGTGGGCTGACGATGGGCGATGGCCCAGTAGGTCCACAGATCGATTTCATTATATTTTCGGACAAGATAAATGAACATGATTCAAATAATGAACAAAGCCGCGCATCACATTTTGAAAATCCTCGGACGGTAAACTGAAACGTCAATTCCATTGGCCTAACGCTGGGAAGTTCGGGGTCAGCATGACCTCTCAAGATGACCGATCAAGCGTGAATTTGGGGGGGTCAGATACACAATTTGGAGGGTCAACCATTTCCCCCTCTTAATTTGTACATTATACACAAAGGCGTTCATTTCTTGATTTGCACAGAAAGTGAAACAAAAAATATTTGAACGCTTTTTTGGTGAGATTTGGGGAAAGTCGAACCGTACGACGGCCTTAAATGCGTAGTAACTACACGCGTAAAAACGCACAACTTGTTCACGGTTGTCAACAGGCGTGAACAATGTTGTGCTGCTCGCCGTGAACAATGTTGTGCTGCTCGCCGTGAACAATGTTGTGCTGCTCGCCGTGAACAATGTTGTGCTGCTCGCCGTGAACAAGTTGTCAACAAGTTGTTCACTTATGGTTCGTACAACTTGTTCACGGATAAATCAACAGTCATGAACAAGTTGTTCTAACAGCACATTTTTTATAGCCAACAACGTTGTTCGCACATGATACAACATGTTGTAACAGCATGACGAAATAACAACGATGAACAACAATGTTACAACAATGGTGAACATGGTTGATGTATCAACACGTTCTTCGGTTGTTACAACATGCGTGAACAACGGTTGTTTCATCAAGCTGTAACAACTTGTTGAAACAATGATGAACAATGTTGTTCCTTTATCAATGTTGTTCACATATGTCAACAAGTTGTTACAGCATTGTTCAGGCAACAATGCTGTAACAACTTGCGAGATTTTTACGCGTGTAGTTAGGACTGTGAAATGTAAATGAAGTTTAATTTTCCACCTAGCTTTAATACAGGCAGAGAATCTCAATCGTAGACACATACATTATACAGGTGTCGTCACGTCTCTCATCTTTATAAACTTGCGGAAAACACACATATCGCTATACGGTCAGGTCTATATGTTTGTTTTTCGACAAGGGACAAAGCGGCATCACACAAGTTCAGCAAACTTTACACAAGCATTAATAAATTGGCTTAAAGTGTCTATGAAATGAAGAATTCGTTGGCATTTTTGTTGTTTTATTGTACAGAGGAGCATGGCAGGAGCATTCACTGAAAATTTCAAGAGAATCTGATGCGTAGTTTTCGCGCTATAAACTCTCAAAGTTTGCCATGGCAAGTCGTTCTTGGAGAAAAACTGGGCTTTCGGAAACAATGCTTATGACGTACGCAGATGGACAACTGTATAGGAACAATAGATTTCACTATTAATGATCCGTACATCAATAATGTGCGTACATCATAAGGCATTGTTACCAAGAAGCCCAAATTTCGCCAAAACGAACTATCCACGGCAAATTTTGAGAGTTGATAGCGCGAAAACTACGCATCAGATTCTCTTGAATTTTTCAGTGAGTGCTCCTATCATGCTCCTCTGTACAATAAAACAACAAAAATGCCAACGAATTTTCCACTTCATAGACACTTTAAAACCAACCTTGAGTCCCAAATGCATTTGAAGATTTCAGCTGGAATGGTTTATGTTACCCCCTGTGTTTGAACTATAAAGAGTGCAGGAAAAGTGATGACATAAACTTTATTTCGGTCAAGTTGACCGCCCGTAAGTGATTTTTTTTTTTGGGGGGGGGGGGGGGGGGGAGGTCAAATCGTGAAAGTGAAAGTCCCCTGACGGAAGACCTCCTGACCTGCTGGGAGTTAAGGTCTTCGTTAAGGTTTTCTGGGTCTTTTCTGTAAAGCGCTCTCAATTCGTCAATTTATGCCACAAAAATAAAATAGATATCGTTAGAAAGCTATGAATTTGTAGAATACAATGGTGTCTTTGGTTTCGCGATAAACACAAACCGTTAATAGTTGTGGATTTTTTTATTAAAACCAGAGGGCTTCACTCGGGGCGACTTAAGAACAAAGCGTTTCATTTCGTTCAAAAATTTTTTTGCATCCAGTAAAACGGTGTCAGCGTTTTTTTATTTATTGCCCTGTTTCGAATTTATGACTTATTTTGTCCGAATGTTGGTCGAAAAACAGCATTTTTAACTTTGGTCGTCAATAAAATCGGCAAAATTCGACATATCAAAAAAACGCTGACACCGTTTTGCTGGAAATTTATCTCGGAATCAAACTACAAAAAAAGATTTTGAATAAAATAAAACGCTTTTTACTCGAGTCGCCACGAGTGAAGCCCTCTGGTTTTAATTAAAGAATTCACAACTATTAACGGTTTGTGTTCATCGCGAAACCAAAGACACCATTGTATTCTACAAATTCATAGCTTTCTAACGATATCTATTTTATTTTTGTGGCATAAATTCTGACGAATTGAGAGCGCTTTAGAGAAATGACCCTGAAAACCTTAACAAAGACCTTAAAGGATTAACTACTGTACATCTCATATGCAAACACTACCACTTAGGAAGGACATATGACTATGAATTTACAACCTTAGCTCTCCATCTGAGCCTCAGTAGCTCAATGGTTAGAGTGTCTCACTGGTAATTAGAAGGCTGCAGGTTATTTGATCCTTGTCTGTGGGACTCACAGATGTGTAAAAACTATTTTTTAAGGTTATTAAAAAGGCGTATATTGAAGAAAAGAGTAATGAAGGCTTGCCTGATCTAATGGCGGCTAAACTTGCTTGGGAAAACCACAAGAAAAGGAATCAGTCAATAATTGTTGAATTACTTCAGGTCAGCTTAAAATAAATAATTGTTTGTTTATTCCTCCATTTCCTCCCCCCCCCCCCCCCCCCCCGTCTTCCTGTCTCTTCTCTCTTTCTCCCTCCTCTCTCTCTCTTTCTCTCTCTGCTCCTTTTCCCCCTCCAGTCCCCCCTACTCCTTTTCCCCCTCTCCTTTTCGCCCTCCTTCCCCCCTCCTTTTTCTCCCTCCACTCCCTCCCCTCCTTTTTCTCCCTCTCCTTTTCGCCCTCCTCTCTCCCCTCTTCCTTTTTCTCCCTCCACTCCTCTTACTCCTTTTTCCCCTCCTCCTTTTCCCCCTCTCCTTTTCGGTCTCCTCTCTCCCTCCTTTTTCTCCCTCCACTCCCCCTCCTTCTTTTCCCCCTCTTCTCCTTTTCCCCCTCTCCTCCTTTTCCCCCTCTCCTCCTTCCCCCTCCTTTCTCTCCCCTCCTCCTTTTCCTTCTCCTCTCTCCCTCCCCTCCTTTTTCTCCCTCTCCTCCTTTTCGCCCTCCTCTCTCCCTCTCCTCCTTTTCCTTCTCCTCTCTCCCTCCCCTCCTTTTTCTCCCTCTCCTCCTTTTCGCCCTCCTCTCTCCCTCTCCTCCTTTTCCTTCTCCTCTCTCCCTCCCCTCCTTTTTCTCCCTCTCCTCCTTTTCGCCCTCCTCTCTCCCTCTCCTCCTTTTCCTTCTCCTCTCTCCCTCCCCTCCTTTTTCTCCCTCTCCTCCTTTTCGCCCTCCTCTCCTTTTCGCCCTCCTCTCTCCCTCTCCTCCTTTTCCCCCTCCTCCTTCCCCCCACTCCCTCCTTTTTCCCCCTCGTCCCCCCCTTCCTCTCCCCCTCCTTTTTCTCCCTCCTCTCTTCCTCCCCCTGCTCCTTTTTCGCCCTCCACTCCCCCTCCTCCTTTTTTCCCCTTCTCCTTTTCGCTCCTCCTCTCTCCCCCTCCTCCTTCCCTCTCTCCTCCTTTTTCTCACTCCTCTCTCTCCCCCTCCTCCTTTTCTCCCTCTCTCCTCCTTTTCTCCCTCCTCTCTCTCTCCCCCTCCTCTTCTCCCTCCTCTCTCCCCCTCTCCTCCTTTTCTCCCTCCTCTCTCTCTCCCCCTCCTCCTTTTCTCCCTCCTCCTTTTCTCCCTCCTCCCTCTTCCTCTCCTCCTTTTCTCCATCCTCTCTCTCCCTCTCTTCCCTCCTCTCTCTCCCCCTCCTCCTTTTCTCCCTCTTCTCTCTCCCCTCCTCCTTTTTTCCCTCCTCCTTTTTCTCCCTCTCTTCCCTCCTCTCTCTCCCCCTCCTCCTTTTTCTCCCTCCTATCCCCCTCCTCCATTTCTTATAAAGTATGTAAACATCAGGCGTTGGTTTGTGTTATCTAGGGTCAATTTAAATCAACTTTAACCTGCTCAGTTTGTAATAAGCAAAGTGTGACATTCGATGCCTTTATGTCACTGACCTTGCCTATTCCAACTAATGGAAGTTGTCAAATCGAGGTAAGGAATTCTTATTAGGTAACGATTTTTGTTTAATTCAAATAGTTAGGGATGAGCCGATAACGAAAAATCCAATTTACCGCGACGATAAATTCCGATATGATTTGTGGGCCTAAATCCGGGTTTAGAAGAAATTTCGGTCTGCGAGCAGGCTAGCTTTCATTGGATTCTATTTTTCTACTAGGATTGCATCCGTTTGTTCACCACCAAAGAGAAAGTCAGCCGAGATAACAAATGGTAAGTTTTCCTGTCTAAAATTTTGCATTATAATATCTCAAAATCACTCCACACCCCATAATCCTAACCCCATAATCCTAACCCATGCTATTCTCCTATTTTTTGGTCAAAAACAGCTAAAAATGTTGTTGCCCACTGGTAGTTTGAAAAAAAAATTATTTTGATGCTCATAATTGACCAAAATTCAACAAGTTGTTTGCAACTTTGTAACAAGTTTGTAACAAGTTTGTAACAAGTTGTTTACAAGTTTGTAACAAGTTGTTTACAAATTTTCAACAAGTTTGTAACAAGTTATTTACAAGTTTGCAACAAGTTTGTAACAAGTTGTTTACAAGTTTGTAACAAGTTGTTTACAAGTATGCAACAACTTTGTAACAAGTTGTTTACCAGTTTGTAACAAGTTTGTAGTAAGTTGTTTACAAGTTTGTAAAAAGTTTGTAACAAGTTGTTTACAAGTTTGTAACCAGTTGTTTACAAGTTTGTAACAAGTTGTTTACAAGTTTATAACAAGTTGTTTACAAGTTTGTAACAAGTTGTTTACAAGTTTGTAACAAGTTATTTACAAGTTTGTAACAAGTTGTTTACAAGTTTGTAACAAGTTATTTACAAGTTTGTAACAAGTTGTTTACAAGTTTGTAACAAGTTATTTACAAGTTTGTAACAAGTTGTTTACAAGTTTGTAACAAGTTGTTTACAACAAGTTGTTTACAAGTTTGTAACAATTTGTTTATTGTAACAAATTATTTACAGGTTTGTAACAAGTTCTTTACAAGTTTGTAACAATTACTACCATTTGCGTTTAAGCGTTTAGCGAATAGCTAGTTGTTTTCGAGTTTTGAAACAAACATTGTCCAATAACAACTATACGTTTGACAGATCAAATCAATAACCAATAGGGGGTGTGACTTGCCATTGTCAATACTTGTCATCGTTCTTTTCACACAGCAGCGTTTGCTTGGAATGACTTGTCTTTGGCTTAATTGTGAGAATCGGAATGATCAGCGAACGCAGATCGTCTGATAAGGGTATAGTTCACTTCGATATGACCTGCTGAACGCATTTAATTTGTATTCCATGTTTGCCGTAGCCCGTGAGAAAATATCAACACAACGTTGAAACCTGAAATGGAAGCAATAACAACGAAAAGTTACACCCCCTATTCGTTATTGATTTGATCTGTCAAACGAATAGTTGTCATTGGACAACGTTTGTTTCAAAACTCGAAAACAACTAGTTATTCACTAAACGCTAAACGCTTGTATTAAAGTTGTTAAATTGTTTACATGAATATTAGAAATTAGAATTGGAAATTCAAAAATAAAATCCAAATATTTATGAATAGTTAACTTACTTTTAAAGCCGCTATGACAAGCGAAATTGTGCTGCACATCTTTCTTCAGTTGTTTCTTTCGGTGAAGAGATATCTTTTACACTCTATCCACGTCCAAACTACAACTTGTTATCAATTTGGCTCCTTGAACTGTCCAATCATTCGACGTCCATTACACACGCAAAAACGCACACTCTGTCAGACCTGATGCAGAATGATGTCAGATCTATTCAGAAAAATGTAGCGACCCCTGATACAGCCTGTTGCAGTATCAGCTGTGATACACCTATGATATCATATCTGTATCATACCTGCAGCTACAACAGACTGTTCAGAACAGATTCTGTCAAACTGTATCATCCTGACACGGTCAGTGCTGTATCAGTTTGATATAACAGACTGAACAACAGGTATGTTCTAGTGTGCTATGTAATCGAGTGAAATGCGCAATATTACTTCTAATGAACAACAGTTACGTTGTCTACGGAGCTGTCGCAGTCTGTTAGAAATTCTAACTAAATGTTTATACATCAGCGCTGGTACATTCTGTAGCGGTCAGGCTGTATTAAGGGTCACTACATTTCCCTGAACAGATCTGATATCAGAGCTGAACAGACTGCGTTTTTACGTGTGTACACGGCAAAGTTGAGGCTGTTTATATAAGTTTGGTACCCTTATTCATGAATTTACATCGCTGAAGGCGTATTTTCCATATTCTTTATATAATAAAGCTGTAACTAGCAGCTTAATTCATGGTTTTTATCAAGAAATTCATATGTGTTTTCCACATTGAAGCTCTCCTTCAAGTCCAACATGGCCGCCATCTTGGGAAAGAAATCAAAAAGCGCGCGAAAATTAGAAACTCGTTCCCAGGACTATTTCTTGGAAACTCGTGTTTCTCAGAAAACACGAGAGCCAGTCATATTCCAGGAATTATGAACACGGAAAATTTATACTAATATTTCATGGGCAATTTTTTCTGTGTTCAACCTGAATAAAAATTTCGTTTGTTTGTTTGTTTGTTTGTTTGTTTGTTTGTTTGTTTGTTTGTTTGTTTGTTTGTTTGTTTGTTTGTTTGTTTGTTTGTTTGTTTGTTTGTTTGTTTGTTTGTTTGTTTGTTTGTTTGTTTGTTTGTTTGTTTGTTTGTTTGTTTGTTTGTTTGTTTGTTTGTTCGGTCCTTCGTTTGTTCGTTCCTTCGTTTGTGTGTGTCTTTCTTTCTTCGTTCGTTCGATCGATCATTCGTGCGTGATCAAATAGTTGGGTTTTTTCTAGGTTTTGTCCAAGATGCAAACAACACAGGGAAGCTTGGAAAACTATGGAAATTTGGAAATTGCCACCAATTTTGATTGTACATTTCAACAGGTTTAAAAGGTGAGAGTATCTATCATTCGCTCCCTCCCTCCATCCCTCCCTCCCCCCTCCCTCCCTCCCTTCCTCTTTCCTTTCTTCCTCCCTCCCTTCCTTCCTTGCTCCCTCCCTTCCTCCATCCCTCCCCCTTCCTTCCTTCCTTCCTTCCTTCCTTCCTTCCTTCCTTCCTTCCTTCCTTCCTTCCTTCCTTCTTTCTTTCTTTTTTTCCTTCCTTCTTTCTTTCTTTTTTTCCTTCCTTCTTTCCTTCCTTCCTTCCTTCCTTCCTTCCTTCCTTCCTTCCTTCCTTCCTTCCTTCCTTCCTTCCTTCCTTCCTTCCTTCCTCCCTCCCTCCCTCCCTCCCTCCCTCCCTCCCTCCCTCCCTCCCTCCCTCCCTCCCTCCCTCCCTTCCTTCCTTCCTCCCTTCCTTCCTTCATACCTTCCTTCGTACCTTCCCTCTTTCCTTTCTTCCTCCCTCCCTCCTTCCTTCCTTCCTTCCTTCCTTCCTTCCTTCCTTCCTTCCTTCCTTCCCTTCCTCCCTCCCTCCCTCCCTCCCTCCCTCCCTCCCTCCCTTCATACCTTCCTTCGTACCTTCCCTCTTTCCTTTCTTCCTCCCTCCCTCCCCCTTCCTTCCTTCCTTCCTTCCTTCCTTCCTCCCTCCCTCCCTCCCTCCCTCCCTCCCTCCCTCCCTCCCTCCCTCCCTCCCTTCCTTTACCTTCCTTCCCTTCCCTCCCTCCCTCCCTCCCTCCCTCCCTCCCTCCCTCCCTCCCTCCCTCCCTCCCTCCCTCCCTCCCTCCTTCCTTCCTTCGTACCTTCCCTCTTTCCTTTCTTCCTCCCTCCCCCCTCCCTCCCCCCTTCCTTCCTTCCTTCTTTCCTTCCTTCCTTCCTTCCTTCCTTCCTTCCTTCCTTCCTTCCTTCCTTCCTTCCTTCCTCCCTCCCTCCCTCCCTCCCTTCCTTCCTCCCTCCCTCCCTCCCTCCCTCCCTCCCTCCCTTTCTTCCTTCCTTCCTCCCTTCCTTCCTTCATACCTTCCCTCTTTCCTTTCTCCCTCCCTCCCTCCCTCCCTCCCTCCCTCCCTCCCTCCCTCCCTCCCTCCCTCCCTCCCTCCCTCCCTCCCTCCCTCCCTTCCTTCCTTCCTTCCTTCCTTCCTTCCTTCCTTCCTTCCTTCATACCTTCCTCTTTCCTTTCTTCCTCCCTCCCTCCCTCCCTCCCTCCCTTCCTTCCTTCCTTCCTTCCTTCCTTCCTTCCTTCCTTCCTTCCTCCTTCCTTCCTTCCCTCTTTCCTCTCCCTCCCTCCCTCCCTCCCTCCCTCCCTCCCTCCCTCCCTCCCTCCCTTCCTTCCTTCCTTCCTTCCTTCTCCTTCCCTCTTTCCTTTCTTCCTCCCTCCCTCCCCCTTCCTTCCTTCCCTTTCCTTCCTTCCTTCCTTCCTCCCTCCCTCCCTTCCTTCCTTCATCCTTCCATCTTTACTTTATCCCTCCCTCCCTCCCTCCCTCTCCCTCCCTCCTTCCTTCCTTCCTTCCTTCCTTCCTTCCTTCCTTCCTTCCTTCCTTCCTTCCTTCATACCTTCCCTCTTTCCTTTCTTCCTCCCTCCCTCCCCCCTTCCTTCCTTCCTTCCTTCCTTCCTTCCTTCCTTCCTCCCTCCCTCCCTTCCTTCCTTCATACCTTCCATCTTTACTTTATCCCTCCCTCCCTCCCTCCCTCCCTCCCTCCCTCCCTTCCTCGCTCCTTCCCTCCCTCCCTCCGCAATAACTTTATCTTTCTACTCTCTCTAATGCCAGACTATTTCACTCCTCGAGAGGGGAGACGTATGAAAAGATTCCTTCAACACAGTCTAACCCCACCCGACATTATTTTGTTTTGTTTCCAGAGACTTTGATGGTTCTTGGCTTGAAAAGCGTCAAACCAACGTCCATTTTCCTCTTTCTAACTTTAATATGTCCAAATTTGTTCTCGGTCCAAAGAAATCATTGCGTTCTTACAACCTCTACGCCGTGTCCAATCATTATGGCTCGATGCAGAGTGGCCATTATACAGCGTTTTGCAAGAACATTTACGACAAGAAATGGTACAAGTTTAACGATAGTGACGTCACACAAATGTCGGAATCTGGTACCAAGGTATATATATTACATTAATTATGTTAATTTGTATTGAATTAATTAAGGAGATTGTTCATATATATGTAGTGCACGTGACACCTTTACGTGCTTGGTGTAACCTTCTGATGTCCAGTGAGACACTCTAACCATTGAGCTACAAGAACTCAGATGGTGAGTGAAGGTTACATATGTGTACAACCTGTAACCTTCTAATGACCAGTGAGACACTCTAACCGTTGAGCTACAAGAACTCAGATGGTGAGTGAAGATTACATATGTGTACAACCTGTAAGCTTCTGATGACCAGTGAGATGCTCTAACCATTGAGCTACAATAACTCAGATGGTGAGTGAAGGTTACGTATGTGTACAACCTGCAACCTTCTGATGACCAGTTAGACACTCTAACCATTGAGCTACAATAACTCAGATGGTGAGTGAAGGTTACGTATGTGTACAACCTGCAACCTTCTGATGACCAGTTAGACACTCTAACCATTGAGCTACAAGAACTCAGATGGTGAGTGAAGGTTACATATGTGTACAACCTGTAACCTTCTGATGACCAGTGAGACACTAACCATTGAGCTACAAGAACTCAGATGGTGAGTGAAGGTTACATATGTGTACAACCTGTAACCTTCTAATGACCAGTGAGACTAACTATTGAGCTACAAGAACTCAGATGGAGAGCTAAAGTTGTAAATTCATTTATCCATCCTATATAGATGATAAAAACTAATTTGCGTTTATCTTTGTTGTTTTTCAGTCATCTGCGGCATATATTCTTTGTTACACATCAATGGAGTTTGTTAAACCGTAAATCCGCCCAAGAACCGTTAATGGTCCTGCCTCAGGTCTTCTAGTTTTAGCTCAGCTTAGCGCGCGAGAACTCACCAGCAATTTAATACTGCGGTTTCTAGTTGAGTTGGGAACAGTTATGTCGCGCATTTTAACTAAGAAACATTGCATATTAAATGAAGCGCACGCGCGCGTTATGTGTCAGTATTCATGTATATAGTCTTGTTTTTGCGCAACGAATATGCGCCGTTGAAACTGCACTCTCTCTAAATGAGAGTGTTAAATTAATATTTAATATGTTTAATAATTATCATTTATAGACCTGGAGCGAGGGGAATTTGATGAAATATTGGGTAATATTTCGTCGAATTCCCCGAGCGAAAGGTCTATAAATGATATATTATATCGAAACATATTAACCTTTCCAAAAAAAGCTTAAATAATGTTAATAAAGTTCGCTTAGCTTAACTTTTGTCCGCTTTTCATTGTCTGTTTTCCATTCTGTTGTCATCTCAAGGCTTCTGGATGCATTGTTTGTTGCTTTCTTTGTATTACCTGAATCCTTATTTTCTTGTAACCTAACAATCTTCTTGTCAACATCTGAATGTTCGGGCGAAACGTTTTCTTGTCTCGCCAAACTTCGCCATTGTTGACAGCTTCGTGAATCGTGCGTGACATTCACGCGTGGTACACGACCTCAAATTCCCGCCACAGCGGGCAAGTCTACGATAAATTAACTGGTCACGTGGTACAAATCAAGCTCTCTGACTGGACAATTTACAGTTGAGATATAATATTAGTTAAAATATAGATCGTTTTCACTCACGTGATCGGTGGCCCCATTGGGGTGGTGAAACAATACGAAATATTTGAATAAGAAAGAGCTAATTCCCATACCGTACACCAATATGGCCGCCATTTCATTGTTTTGGTACACCAATATGGCCGCGGTGACGTCAGATGAAAACGATCCATACGCGCTCGATTTTTATGGACATTTACAAAGGCCAACCGAAAAGGAGCCGTCGTGAATGCTCGTAAAAATCAGACTTGAATATCAAATAGAGTCGTATAGGAAATGTTATACTAATCTTTCACTCCTCATGTCCTCCATGTTGTTTTACTGCATGACCGCGCGAGTACTGGTACTCAATTTGCTACTCGCTATCTATCGACGAATAGATATCGAGTAGAGTATTCTACTGCAAATGCTGCAATCTGATTGGCTACTAGTAAGTTTCTACTAATGCATAATAGGCGAGTTTCAGGGTGTTGCGCGCGCATCATTTTGCAAAAATACTGGCAAACTCCAGTCAAAGTAAACATACTGTTTAAAATCAAAACATAATGTTTAACACTGTTGTTCTGCTGTTGTTGCCTCGCTAGCAAGTCTGTTTGCCATTGCTTACTTTGTGGGGAGGTGGCGTGGTGGCAAGTTTCAGGCTGGGGTGGCCAGATTAGCTGTGGCATCCCCCACCTCCCCCCCAAAAAAGGAAAAAATGATATGGAAAAAAAGACATTACTGTATTTTGATAAATGATCACATTTTTTGTTTTAAAATAACTCAAATAGCAATATATAATCTTACAACAAACAACGGTTTCTCTCAAAGGTGACACCAATGCGAGCGCCGAAGTAGCACCAAACATCTAGGGGGGTCCGGGAGCATGTTCCCCCGGAAAATTTTGAAATCTAGAGTCTCTGATATGCCATTTCCTGCATTTTGGAGTGAGATTTTACAGAATTCTGAAGATTATAAAATATCATAGAAAACATAAAAGATTACAGATTTCAGATCTTTATATCCCACCATTGAAGACTTAGTTATACAAAGAAATAGGTTTATTTTGTTAAGTTTTGCCACCCCTTGCTAGTTTTGCCACCCCTTGCTAGTTTTGGCACTCCTTGCTAGTTTTGGCACCCCTTGCTAGTTTTGCCACCCCTTGCTAGTTTTGCCACCCCTTGCTAGTTTTGCCACCCCTTGCTAGTTTTGCCACCCCTTGCTAGTTTTGCCACCCCTTGCTAGTTTTGGCACCCCTTGCTAGTTTTGCCACCCCTTGCTAGTTTTGGCACCCCTTGCTAGTTTTGGCACCCCTTGCTAGTTTTGGCACCCCTTGCTAGTTTTGCCACCCCTTGCTAGTTTTGCCACCCCTTGCTAGTTTTGCCACCCCTTGCTAGTTTTGCCACCCCTTGCTAGTTTTGCCACCCCTTGCTAGTTTTGCCACCCCTTGCTAGTTTTGGCACCCCTTGCTAGTTTTGGCACCCCTTGCTAGTTTTGGCACCCCTTGCTAGTTTTGCCACCCCTTGCTAGTTTTGCCACCCCTTGCTAGTTTTGCCACCCCTTGCTAGTTTTGCCACCCCTTGCTAGTTTTGCCACCCCTTGCTAGTTTTGCCACCCCTTGCTAGTTTTGCCACCCCTTGCTAGTTTTGCCACCCCTTGCTAGTTTTGCCACCCCTTGCTAGTTTTGCCACCCCTTGCTAGTTTTGCCACCCCTTGCTAGTTTTGCCACCCCTTGCTAGTTTTGCCACCCCTTGCTAGTTTTGCCACCCCTTCTGCAACCCCAGCTGGGGCGGGCCTTGCCCCCCCCCCCCCCCAACCACCACTCCACTGGTGGGGAGCTCATCAAGAGCCCACCAATTCCTTTGCAAAACGATGCGTTCGCAATACCCTGAAATTCGCCTATTCAATCTTGGCACTTCAAAATTTATCTTATACAAATTGGACAGCAGCGTTCTACCAGCGTGCCATGAGGAGGGCGTCAGTTCATTAGTCAAAATGAAAATACCTTCCCACTTCCACTTCTGTAGTTGGTTGTGTATTGCTGTATTACTGTATTTCTGTAGTCGCTACTGAACTGTGAGGAAAGTCTAGTGATAAAAGTCACCAATTCTGAATTCTTGATGTATATTAGTCTGTTCGTATCGATTTGGGATAAACACCCATTGTATACATGGATCGCGAATGTCGACTGCGCATCAGAATGACGCGTTCTGAGTCGGGATAAAACTTAATTAACTTTATAACATCAGGCTGAAGCTGCAGTTTTCATTTGCATTTTCATTTACATTTCTGAACTCATTGTACTGAATTCCTCAGCCTAATGTTATAAATTGAAATAAGTTTTATCCCGACTCAGAACGCGTCATTCTGATGCGCAGTCGACATTCGCGATCCATATTATGATTAAGTGCAATTTAAAGCTAAATTATACTATTTATGTTACAGTTTTCAACAAAAACATTTCTCAGGCTTCGGCAGCAGGCTACAGAAATACAGTAATATGCAACCAACTACAGAAGAAGAAGAAGGTATTTCCATTTTTGATTGTAACAAGACGCCTGCTTAGGCATACACTCGGGCTACTGAGTGATTGTGGTAACCTGCTGATCTGAGCCCACACCCCACCCAGGAAACGAGAGACTCTGGGACAATCTGTTTCACATCGATATTTCATTGGCTGATGAACATGATTACTCTTCTTCCAGATAACAAGAATCCTGTGAACACGATGGCATGAACGGATTATCCCAGAGCCCCCCACCCCCCAGACGGGGAACGTAGGCCCCAGGAACAAGATTGGGCATGCCATAGCCCTAGTCTGGTACCCTGGCCCAACCAGTGCACACAAACATTTGTTTAAATGTACATAAATTTCAGATACAATGAAGTTATGCAATGTAGATCTGTAAAATTTCGACAATAGACCTTATTCCAAAATGGCAAACATTTTAAAATTCTTTAAGGTGCATATCAAATAGCCTTTATCACCTCGTTTTAAAGTAAAAATTATTTTGAATTTCCCACATGAAAATAAGTTCATATAATAAGGACAGGGTGCTTTATGTTGGCTGATTGTAAACAAGTTCGTTTTCCCGAATAACAACGGCGATCTAAATACTTTCAGTAACAAAACATACAGTGCTGGATTCAGGACATTCAAGCGATCATTCTGATATAAAATTTGTTTATATGGAGCAAACAGAAAATATTTAAACATGTTTTGAAACACACGTTTCCAAATCACTGTCAAATGTAATACGACACCTACATGAAATCTAGACATACAAATAGCTCAACATGTTCATATTTTCCATTATTCAGTTATCATTGGTGGTGTTTTGTAGTTGTTATTACTCAGTAAATAGTATATACGTTTTTTGATGTACTGTGGCGTTTGTTTCTTGTACCTCTTCAGGTCAACTTCCTTAGCATGTGTATTCCGTGGCTTTCGCAACTCGATCGTCCATTCTGTCTTCATGAACTAACCTTCTTTGTGTTTGTTAATATCGATAGTTTGCATATTTGGAAGTCTTCAATAAACGTTTCACTGTGACTCAATGACACAACAACTCCGGTTTCGAAATCGCTTCCAACGAGGCATCTTTCTTATGCTTTTAGTTATATTAAGGCCACATAAAAAATATTCCTTGATTCTCATCACCGCCCGATCATATTTTGAAGCCCGCGTGCACATATGTTTGAAATATAAATGTGCCGCCCGACCGAAAATCTGCAGAAAGTTAATTTTTTTATATTTTATATTCGATTTTTTTGATGTCCCAAGCCGAGAATTTCTGCAACGGAATTATTTCATTGCGTGTGTGGTGGGACCTTGCCCTTGGTGTGACTTTGAAGGAAAATATAGGAACTGTCATGTTTTTACGTAAGTATTTTATTATATACATTTCGGAAAACAAGGAAATATAAAAACACCTCCCTCTCCAATTTCAAAATTTTATGGAATATTTTTTATATTTTAATATAAAATATAAAATATAAACCTCCCGCCTCTTCGACATTTTCAAAATGTTGTGATGAGAATCAAGGAATTTTTTTTATATGGCCTAAAGAGCAAACCAGAACAAACACCCAACACAACATATTGTCAACAGTATAAACAGCTGTACTCATTTCTGGTATTCTCCCTTGCTTTGTATTGTTGATATGTTGCGTGTGCTAGAGTGACTGATTGAACAATTTTTCTGTCTATTGCAATAAAATACTTTTTGGATGCACAATATTAATTTACTTAAGGTGGCTCCATATAGTTTCTTGAAAAATGGAAAATACAAGTTTGAGAATCCAAAACACGTACATAAACAATTTGGAAAAAGAATAAAACTAAATGCTATGCATAATTAAACAGTCTGACAATCAAAAACTGTTACCAAATAAATACCAACAGTTGTTGCTATGGCAACAATGACGTTTCAAAATGGCTGCCAATTACCCTTCAAACTAATTTAATTCGAAAAAAACTTTGGTGACCCCCAATTTTTTTTTCATTAAAACTTTTCTTGAAGTACGAGTAACCAACAGGCCGATTTTAAAAACAATCTGTAGAACGAATAATTTTTTTCTCGGAAAAATCATGTTTGTTAATTTTTAAAAAATTTCGTTCTACAGAATTTTTTTTAAATCGGCCTATTGATTAGTCATACTTCAAGGAAAGTTTTAATGGGAAAAAAATTGGGGGTCACCAAAGTTTTTTCCGAATTAAATTAGTTTGAAGGGTAATTGGCAGCCATTTTGAAACGTCATTGTTGCCATAGCAACAACTATTGCCATTTATTTGGTAGCAGTTTTTGATTGTCAGACTGTTTAACTATGCATGACATTTAGTTTTATTCTTTTTCTGAATGGTTTAATCACGTATTTTGGACTCTCAAACTTGTATTTTCCATTTTTCAAGAAACTGTATGGAGCCACCTTAAGAAAAATTATTGTGGGGCTAAAGCCCCCCAGCCCCCCAGCCGCCCCCCCTGCTCCGCGGTTCCTGATCTTTAAGATTTTCAAAACATCAATATACTTTCTTTAATTTTTTCAAAACAGCAATGCAATTTAATAGTTAGGCCCGCCCCGTTCACATTATACCGGATAGCTTTTGTGCCGGCACGAAAACTATATCGGATAGGCCTTCTGTTCACACACAAAACGCCAGCTGTGCCGGCACAATTTCTGTGCCGGCACGCCGCTGCGTCGCTCCGATCTCGAAAGAGGTACATCTTGTATCGGATAGCTTTCTGTGCCGTTCCAGTGTGAACGGAGTTCGAAATCGTTCCGGAAGGAAATTAATAGAATAGAGTGTGGTGATTGGTTGTATCGTCAGGTTTTCGTGCATATAAATCTTAATCTATTAATGGCAACCAACAAACAAAGTGTAGTCTTTTGAGAGTATTCTGACCTTCAGAATTCTGTAAATTCTTCCCCCAAAACGCAGGAAATGCCATTTCAGAGACTCTAGATTTAAAAATTTTCCGGGGATGCATGCTCCCAGACCCCCTTAGAAGAGTCCCTTTTGTGAACAGACCCCTCCCCCCCCCCTCCCCCCCCTCCCAATACAAAAACCGTTCCGCGGTCCCTGAAGACGGTGAACCGCTGAGATTTTAGAGAATGAAATACTGACGTTTTAAACCAATGTTCTTCATCAGAGTAAATCATGGAGTAACATAAAAGTAGAGTGTTGTATAGACAGTGTGTTACAATGTATAGAAAATCTTAAAGATGGTAAACTGCTGAGATTTTAGAGAACTAGAACGAAATACGCTGACCCCTTGCCGCCGGGATTAGTGCCAAGGGAATAAGTGCCTCGGAGTTAATGCCCAGCATCAGTTGCTCCGGGGTCATTTTAAATTAATCTAATTACTCCTAACAACCAATTAGAACGCTCTGATAAACATGCAAACGAGGTTGAGGCAGAAACAAGGCTTGTATTGTCCTCGTCAATCCAGTTTAGACCAGTTCGTCATTGCACAACTTGCCGTGTGGTCGAACAAAAATTACTCGAACAAACCAGAAAAGCTAGTCGAGAAACTAGTGGACCAAGCCTTCGAAAAACTCACCCGGCCTGTGAAGCAAGATGTGGTTGGCTCGAATCTTTCGCGGTGGCTGTAGAGGCAGAGAAGCGGTTGTTGTTGACAAGAAGGTAGATTATATCAGATGCATGTAAATCGAATATCTTCTCCATTTAGGGCTGTGTTTTCTTGGAGAAAACCCATGTTATACTAGAGAGTGATAGGTGTTTCTGCGGCGAAGTTTGCTTTTTAGGACGGTAGTCTGTGAAATTGGGATCGGTTGGCGCTATGTCGCGTCAGCGTTCGGTGCAAGATGTGGTCGGTCACAGAAGAATGCTTGCCATGTGTTCGAAGTGCTCTTGTATTCTAGTTCGGCAAGGCAAATAAGCTGCATTAGGACAAGCTCTGTTAAATCCCTCCTAAATTTCATTCAGTATTTGAATTTGAATAGAAATTGTGGCATTTATGCTTTTGTTTCGAAAACGGAACGCTACAAGCTGGCCTAGAGTGCAGTTGCTGGGACCCCAGAATGAACACCTTTTGGAGTTTGGACCGTGACGTCAAAACAGACGATTGGGCCATTCTCCCATACGCCGTCCCCATATCTTTTTCTGATTTTAGTATTTTAGCTTCGGGACAAAATTCTTGTCAAAAAAATGTTCTTTATCTCTCAAGTGAAGCCTTCTCGCAATAACAATATACCATCTTTTGCTTTTTAGTTCAACCCGATGTTCTCTTGCCTACGATTTCGCAATATTGAAATACGCAATATTGTGCAATTTTTGATTGGCAGATTCATTGCGCAACCCGTAAACGGCTTTATTTTAAAATATCACGGTTGCCCCCAAAAATCATTTTAAATACAAAACTTTGGATAATGCGAAATTCTACACAAAATTAGAGCCATTATCTTCAAGTATAACATAACATTTTTGCCGTTCCTTCTCTCATTTCATCACATCTATTTTTGTATCCGTTAAGTGTCGGAATCTGTAAATATTTATGAGTCTGAACTCTGAAGATGATTAATACTTAAATATTGAGGAAACGTTGGTAAATTAAATTGTGTTTTTCCAAACTTTATGGTTATGGCTTTTTTTTTGAGAATTATTTGCTGGCTGATTATCTTTTTGACAAAAGGTTTAGTTGCGAAATCGTCAGAACGTTTGCCACGCGGTTTGGAAGACAGCCAAAGTTTTAATAAGGAAATAGGAATTCCTGGTGGCATGCAGGAGTTTAACGAAATAAACGACATCTATCTACGAATGTACTCCGTAGATTTCGTGGAATAGAAGATAAGGTTTTTTGTAGAGTGTAAAATTAATGTGATGTTGTAGAGTACACTGCCTTGAAAATATAACCTAGTTTATTTTAAACACGGAATTCGTAAAATTCCTTAATACGCCAAGATGATTTCCTAATTTGGTCGCGGCCTTTGAGACGCATATTTTCTCCAGACCACTGGAAAGATCTAACGACGTTGGCTAGTTCGACGACGCGGCTTTAAAAAGTTAAAAAGCAACGCATTTAAAAGAAGACACGGTGAATTAACTGCCGTATTTCATGTTTAAGCTAGTTTAATGACTTTCAAGACGGCTCCAGTTCTTGTAGACTTGGATCAAACGACTAGTGTTTGATCTGAAGTCAACGTCAAGAAACAGGTCTCACTTCTCTGCGTGTTCGCGTCGTTCTGAACACGTAAAAAAGCTGAGATTAGCGTTATTTACAGAAGGAGGACAGTATTGATATATACTCTTGGGATTACAAATTATTCATTCAACTTTGTTTTCATTAAGAATTCTTTTGTTTATACGGCGATTAAGCCGATCATCTGTTTGTAAGGCGATCATCGAACTTATCGCGTTCGTGGACGCACTGTTGGTTTAGCGCTTAGTTTCTCAAGTCATTGTCTGCAGTAATTAATTTAACGTAATATTAATTTAGAACCAAAAAGTTTATCATTCACTGCAGACCTTCAGACCTATTGCGAAAGCGGCGATTTGCTTTTGGTCTATCTTCGGCGATTTGTGATTTAGATGCATGTTAAAACGGGAAGTGCAGCAGCATGAAAGAACAATGCAGAATAGCAGTGCTTTTATTCTTTTACTTAACATGCATCTAAATCACCCCATTGCCAGTGGTCATAATGATGAGTAAAATACTTTGTTCATCGGAAAGCATTTTCTCCTTCATTGATCACTGACAATGGACCATGATAACATCGCGGATGATTTAACTCATTTCTGTTCTGAGGGCTTCCCTTGGGGTGAATAAAATCGCACTAAAGACCAATTTGGACAGGAAATTAAGTTCACTCAGTTTGGTGCAGGCATTGTAATCAGCTTGCTCTGTCAACTCATTTGTTGGAAACTTCCTGTTTTTAATTGGTTGGTTAGTAGTTTCTGAAGAGCAATAAGAAACAGGATTATTAGTTGAACACCAATTCAAAACATGAAGTTGTTCAATGAACTTCAAATTAATTAGAGCAACAATATTTTAGAAACACTGAAACACTCCTTATTTACTGCAAGCCCACAGTATAAACTACATCTCATAATTATGCAAATGCTAGCAGTCCACTTAGGAAGCACATATGATTATGCATTTACAATCTTAGCTCTTCATCTGAGCCTCAGTAGCTCAAATTGGTTAGAGTGTCTCACTGGTCATCAGAAGGTTACTGAGGTTGTACACATATGTAACCTTCACACACCATCTGAGTTCTTGTAGCTCAATGGTTAGAGTGTCTTACTGGTCATCAGAAGGTTACAGGTTGTACACATAATTATGTAACCTTCACTACCATCTGAGTTCTTGTAGCTCAATGGTTAGAGTGTCTTACTGGTCATCAGAAGGTTACAGGTTGTACACATATGTAATCTTCACTCACCATCTGAGTTCTTGTAGCTCAATGGTTAGAGTGTCTAACTGGTCATCAGAAGGTTACAGGTTGTACACATATGTAACCTTCACTCACCATCTGAGTTCTTGTAGCTCAATGGTTAGAGTGTCTCACTGGTCATTAAAAGGTTACAGGTTCAGTACACATATGTAACCTTCACTCACCATCTGAGTTCTTGTAGCTCAATGGTTAGAGTGTCTCACTGGTCATCAGAAGGTTACAGGTTGTACACATATGTAACCTTCACTCACCATCTGAGTTCTTGTAGCTCAATGGTTAGTGTGTCTCACTGGTCATCAGAAGCTTACAGGTCGTACACATGTAACCTTCACTCACCATCTGAGTTCTTGTAGCTCAATGGTTAGAGTGTCTAACTGGTCATTACAAGGTTACAGGTTCGAAAAGTAATTGAGCTTAACGAAGGTCAGGCAAACATCTGTTACATTACACCAAGCTTCTTGCTAATGTACCACATTATACATTATGTACATTACTTATCTTAATAATCAACATTTTGTGAATAAAATTGACTTACTGTTTCAATATATGGTGTCTTGTCTCTTGTTCCTCCCATTAAACTGTGAGTTTCTCATTGACTCCTGGAATTTCAAAGACATATAGAGTCACTACCTCTTTCAAATGCATGCACCACCCATGTGAATGGGGGGGTGGGGGGGGGGGGGGGTGTATTCTGGCAATTTTGGGGTAGCCCTGGTGTCCAATGAAAACATGCTCAGGTCAAAACATCCTCACTCTTCCAAACTGATCAGGGAACATGTCAATGTATATTTTTGACATAATGACAAGTACCTTCTTCAAATGTTTCACGCCAGTAATCTGTTCTACTCTATAAAGCTGCAAGATCAGGCTCAAAAGCAAAGTGTCTGTTGCCGTGCAGTCTTTACTTGTATCAAGTTTGCATTTTTACAGCAACATATTACAGCTAGCTACAAAGTCTAGTCAAATGATACAAATTAACCATCTAACTGCTTGAGGTATTCACTTATGTACGTTTTTTTAACTTTCAAATAAGTCTGTTAATATACTGTATTTATCTTTTTGACTTCTAATTGACCCGAGGATGTTTTGATGTGAGGATGTTTTGACTGGACAAAATCTTGACCCTATCCCAGATGTAAAAAGGTGATTTTCTATAACCTATCCCAGATCTAAACTTAAAAAATCAATACCCTATTCCAGCACTGGTCCAAAATATGCACCCTATTGCATGCAGACCAAAATGGACAATTTGTTTTCACTATCCCAGACCCAGTGTAGCTTGAAAACCATATCCTATAGGGTGGCACCTTCCCTTTGCCATCATATTATTTTGGGAGCACATCAGATGATGGTTCACACAATGTGAACTTTGGTGCTTTGTTTTTTATTGAATAGTTGCTTTCAACATCGTCTTTCCTCCGAAGTTTGTCGCAGCTCGACTATAAACAATCAGCCTTGGAACCAGAACCAAAGAAAAGGTGAGTGAAAACTAATTCCTGCCTGAGCTGGCCAAAAATGGCCCCTATAATTGCTCTGTCTAACACCCTCAGACATCCTAGGCAGCAATGAGTTAACAAGTGATCAACCCATTCCTGCCTGAGCTGGTCAAAAATGATTCCTTTATTGTTTTACTCTGTCTAACCACATGATTTTACTCATCAAACCTAGCTTCAGCCATCCTAGGCAGCAATGAGTTAACAAGTGATTAACTCATTCCTGCCTGAGCTGGTCAAAAATGGTAGTAAAATCATCTGGTGTTAGACAGAGTAAAACAATAAATTGGGACCATTTTTGACCAGCTCAGGTAGGAATGAGTTAATCACTTGTTAACTCATTGCTGCCTAGGATGTCTGAGGGTTCTCTCTTTGATGAGTAAAATCATCTGGTGTTAGACAGAGTAAAACAATAAAGGGAGCAAGGAGTTAACAAGTGATTATATACCCATTCCTACCTGAGCTGGTCAAAAATGGTTCCTTTATTGTTTTACTGTGTCTAACACCAGATGATTTTACTCATCAAAGAGAGAACCCCCAGCCATCCTAGGCAGCAATCAGTTAACAAGTGATTAATCTATTCCTGCCTGAGCTGGCCAAAAATGGTTCCTTTATTGTTTTACTCTGTCTAACACCAGATGATTTTACTCATCAAAGAGAGAACCCTCAGACATCCTAGACAGTAATGAGTTCACAAGTGATTAACCCATTCCTGCCTGAGCTGGTCAAAAATAGTTCCTTTATTGTTTTACTTTGTCTAACACCAGATGATTTTACTCATCAAAGAGAGAACCCTCAGACATCCTAGTCAGCACTGAGTTAACAAGTGATTAATCTATTCCTGCCTGAGCTGGCCAAAAATGGTCCCTTTATTGTTTTACTGTGTCTAATACCAGATGATTTTACTCATCAAAGAGAGAACCCTCAGACATCCTAGACAGCAATGAGTTAACAAGTGATTAACCCATTAATTCCTACCTGAGCTGGTCAAAAATGGTCCCTTTATTGTTTTACTGTGTCTATAACACCAGATGATTTTACTCATCAAAGAGAGAACCCCCAGCCATCCTAGGCAGCAATGAGTTAACAAGTGATTAATCCATTCCTGCCTGAGCTGGTCAAAAATGATCCCTTTATTGCTCTGTCTAACACCAGATGATTTTTACTCATCAAAGAGAGAACCCCCATCCATCCTAGGCAATTCCTGCCTGAGCTGGTCAAAAATGGTTCCTTTATTATTTTACTCTGACAGTGTAACACCAGATGATTTTACTCATCAAAGAGAGAACCCTCAGACATCCTAGGCAGCAATGAGTTAACAAGTGATTAACTCATTCCTGCCTGAGCTGGCCAAAAATGGTCCCTTTATTGTTTTACTCTGTCTAACACCAGATGATTTTACTCATCAAAGAGAGAACCCTCAGCCATCCTAGGCAGCAATAAGTTAACAAGTGATTAACCCATTCCTGCCTGATCTGGCCAAAAATGGTTCCTTTATTGTTTTACTCTGTCTAACACCAGATGATTTTACTCATCAAAGAGAGAACCCCCATCCATCCTAGGCAATTCCTGCCTGAGCTGGTCAAAAATGGTTCCTTTATTATTTTACTCTGACAGTCTAACACCAGATGATTTTACTCATCAAAGAGAGAACCCTCAGACATCCTAGGCAGCAATGAGTTAACAAGTGATTAACTCATTCCTGCCTGAGCTGGCCAAAAATGGTCCCTTTATTGTTTTACTCTGTCTAACACCAGATGATTTTACTCATCAAAGAGAGAACCCTCAGCCATCCTAGGCAGCAATAAGTTAACAAGTGATTAACCCATTCCTGCCTGATCTGGCCAAAAATGGTTCCTTTATTGTTTTACTCTGTCTAACACCAGATGATTTTACTCATCAAAGAGAGAACCCTCAGACAGACATCCTAGGCAGCAGTGAGTTAATAAAGTTATTCTGCTATTATTTCGCAGCCCTGTGTGTTCACACAATGAGTGGGACCCACTTGAAGAGATCATTGTTGGTCGTCCTGAAAATGCCACCATACCACCATTTACTGTTGAAGTCAAAGCAACAACACATCAGAAATTCTGGCCATTCTTCGAAGAAAATGGTGGCAAACCCTTCCCAAAAGATCACGTGGCCAAAGCTGTAAAAGAAATTGAGGAATTTTGCCAAGTTCTAGAGCAAGAGGGAGTTACTGTACGACGACCAGCCATTATTGATCACAATGAGGTAACTGTATGAGATGTATGGCAAGGTGTGGGGATGAGGAGATGGGAAGAGAGAGATGAGAGGAAGAGATCGGAAGAGGAGATGAGAGGAGGAGATGGGGGAGGGGAAGAGGAAATGAGAGGAAGAGATGGGAAGAGGAGATAGGAGGAGATGGGAGGAGGAGATGGGAGGAGGAGATGGGAAGAGGGGATGGAAATAGGAGATGAAAGAAGGAGATGGGAAGAGGAGATGGGAAGAGAAGAAGAGAAGATGGGAAGAGAAGATGAGAGGAGGAGATGGGAAGAGGGGATAGGAAGAGGGAATGAAAATAGGAGATGAGAGGAGGAGATGGAAAGAGAAGATGAGAGGAGGAGATGGGAAGAGAAGATGAGAGGAGGAGATGGGAAGAGAAGATGAGAGGAGGAGATGGGAAGAGAAGATGAGTGGAGGAGATGGGAAGAGAAAATGAGAGGAGGAGATGCGAAGAGAAGATGGGAAGAGAAGATGGGAAGAGAAGATGAGAGGAGGAGATGGGAAGAGAAGATGAGAAGAGAAGATGGGAAGAGAAGATGGGAAGAGAAGATGGGAAGAGAAGATGGGAAGAGAAGATGGGAAGAGAAGATGGGAAGAGGAGATGGGAAGAGAAGATGAGAGGAGAAGATGAGAAGAGAAGATGGGAAGAGAAGATGAGAGGAGGAGATGGGAAGAGAAGATGAGAGGAGGAAATGAGAGGAGGAGATGAGAGGAGGAGATGGGAAGAGAAGATGAGAGGAGATGGGAAGAGAAGATGAGAGGAGGAGATGGGAAGAGAAGATGAGAGGAGGAGATGGGAAGAGAAGATGAGAGGAGGAGATGCGAAGAGAAGATGGGAAGAGAAGATGAGAGGAGGAAATGAGAGGAGGAGATGGGAAGAGAAGATGAGAAGAGAAGATGGGAAGAGAAGATGAGAGGAGGAGATGAGAGGAGGAGATGGGAAGAGAAGATGAGAAGCGAAGATGGGAAGAGAAGATGGGAAGAGAAGATGGGAAGAGAAGATGGGAAGAGGAGATGGGAAGAGAAGATGAGAGGAGAAGATGAGAAGAGAAGATGGGAAGAGAAGATGAGAGGAGGAGATGGGAAGAGAAGATGAGAGGAGGAAATGAGAGGAGGAGATGAGAGGAGGAGATGGGAAGAGAAGATGAGAGGAGATGGGAAGAGAAGATGAGAGGAGATGGGAAGAGAAGATGAGAGGAGGAGATGGGAAGAGAAGATGAGAGGAGATGGGAAGAGAAGATGAGAGGAGGAGTTGGGAAGAGAAGATGAGAGGAGGAGATGGGAAGAGAAGATGAGAGGAGGAGATGGGAAGAGAAGATGAGAGGAGATGGGAAGAGAAGATGAGAGGAGGAGATGGGAAGAGAAGATGAGAGGAGGAGATGCGAAGAGAAGATGGGAAGAGAAGATGAGAGGAGGAAATGAGAGGAGGAGATGGGAAGAGAAGATGAGAAGAGAAGATGGGAAGAGAAGATGAGAGGAGGAGATGAGAGGAGGAGATGGGAAGAGAAGATGAGAAGAGAAGATGGGAAGAGAAGATGGGAAGAGAAGATGGGAAGAGAAGATGGGAAGAGGAGATGGGAAGAGAAGATGAGAGGAGAAGATGAGAAGAGAAGATGGGAAGAGAAGATGAGAGGAGGAGATGGGAAGAGAAGCTGAGAGGAGGAAATGAGAGGAGGAGATGAGAGGAGGAGATGGGAAGAGAAGATGAGAGGAGATGGGAAGAGAAGATGAGAGGAGGAGATGGGAAGAGAAGGTGAGAGGAGAAGGTGAGAGGAGATGGGAAGAGAAGATGAGAGGAGGAGTTGGGAAGAGAAGATGAGAGGAGGAGATGGGAAGAGAAGATGAGAGGAGGAGATGGGAAGAGAGGATGAGAGGAGGAGATGCGAAGAGAAGATGGGAAGAGAAGATGAGAGGAGGAGATGGGAAGAGAAGATGAGAGGAGGAGATGAGAGGAGGGGATGAGAAGAGTTGATGAGGAGGAGATGGGAAGAGAAGATGGGAAGAGAAGATGGGAAGAGGAGAGGAGATGAGAGGAGATGAGAGGAGGGGATGAGAGGAGGCGATGAGAGGAGGAGATGAGAGGAGGGGATGGGAAGAGGAGATGAGAGTAGGAGATGGGAAGAGGAGATGGGAAGAGAAGATGGGAAAAGATGTTGGGAAGAGAAGATGGGAAGAGAAGATGAGAGGAGATGAGAGGAGGAGATGGGAAGAAAAGATGAGAGGAGGAGATGAGAGGAGGGGATGAGAGGAGGGGATGGGAAGAGGAGATGAGAGGAGGAGATGGGAAGAGAATATGGGAAGAGGAGAGGAGATGAGAGGAGGAGATGGGAAGAGGAGATGAGAGCAAGAGATGAGATGGATAAAGGAGTATGAAAGGTGAAAGATATTGAGCGCACAAAAATATTGGGACACTTGCCACTTGATTGGGCACGAGTGTCACTGATAAGGGAGTGGATTAAGGAAGGAGAAGGTTAAAGAAGCAGTGAGGAAGAGAGGGGAGGAAGAGAGTATAGTGAAAGAGCTCAGGCCCCTATGTTGGGCAATTTTTAGCACCATCCCTGAATTTCCCAATTCAAAATTAGAGGTGAGCCGAACATCGGCAAAACATCGGCAGAGCCGATTAATCGGCTAGTTTTCTCACAATCGGTCATCGGCCGATTGTCTTTCACCATCGGCCCAACGGCTGCCGATTGTCTTTGTTAACTATCGTTTTTGTATTTCTGCTTTTATGTCGGTTCTTCAGGTATTGCGCCAACGCTAAAACCGATTAACCTTTTTCAGGCGCGATTTATCATTGAGAAATAACCGCCCGCTATACCAGAGCCAGAGGTTCAAAAAACATCGCAAGCACAAAACCACGATGACCTCTGGGCTTGTTTTGACGAGATTGTCAACGACAACAACGAAACTGAGGAGCCACTTCACGACGATGTCATTAGTGAAATTTCCGCTTTCCTGGCCATACGCATGGTGGTGTAAAAATCGTCTGGCATACCCAAACCTCTTCCGAGTTGCTTCAAAATATTTGAGTGCTCCCAGCTCTAGCGTCGACTCGGAGCGTCTGTTCAGTGAACAAGGCAACATATATACAGAGAAGAGAAGTTCGCTTGCCCCACACAAAGCAGACAATTTATTATTTTTACATCACAATTTGCCGAGATTACAGTTTGACTATTAGTATTAAGGCCTGACAGGCCTGTAATTTGTAAATGTAATTTTGCATTTTGGTTTTACATTTTTTCATTAATCTTTACCTTGTTTAGTTGTTTGGTTAATAAAATTATAAAACGACCGCAAAACGGAAGCACTGAGCAACCGTTCGCAAACATCGGTTTTTGCCGATTAATCGGCCGATTGTGACTAAACATCGGCTCTTAACAATCGGTATCGGCAATCGGCTTTTTTTTAACATCGGCTCACCTCTATTCAAAATAAGGATCACATTCTTCAAACATTGATTTACAGACTTTCTCCACTCCTGACTTCACCTCATCCGGGCTATACGCTGCCATGCCTCGTGATTTTCTGCTAGTGGTAGGAGAGGAATTGATTGAAGCTCCAATGTGTTGGAGGTCGAGGTTCTTTGAATTCCGCGCTTACAGAGATCTGATGAAGGAATACTTCCATGCTGGAGCAACATGGACTGCAGCACCAAAGGGTTTGATGACAGATGATCTTTATAATGAGGTTGGTATGATAATATTCAATATTGTGAGTTATACTAAGGAGGCAAGTAATCAATGATGGATTTAAGGGGGTGGTGTGCACCCCCCCCGGGCTTGGGATGGATACAATCACCCCCCTGTGCTTGAGATGGATACAATCACCCCCCTGGGCTTGAGATGGATACAATCACCCCCCCTGGGCTTGAGATGGATACAATCACCCCCCCTGGGCTTGAGATGGATACAATCACCCCCCCTGGGCTTGAGATGGATACAATCACCCCCCCTGTGCTTGAGGTGGATACAATCACCCCCCTGTGCTTGAGATGGATACAATCACCCCTCCCCTGTGCTTGAGATGGATACAATCACCCCCCCTGGGCTTGAGATGGATACAATCACCCCCCCTGTGCTTGAGATGGATACAATTACCCCCTGGGCTTGAGATGGATACAATCACCCCCCTGGGCTTGAGATGGATACAATCACCCCCTGGGCTTGAGATGGATACAATCACCCCCTGGGCTTGAGATGGATACAATCACCCCCCTGGGCTTGAGATGGATACAATCACCCCCCCTGGGCTTGAGATGGATACAATCACCCCCCTGGGCTTGAGATGGGTACAATCACCCCCCTGTGCTTGAGATGGATACAATCACCCCCCTGGGCTTGAGATGGATACAATCACACCCCCCCCCCCCCCCCTGTGCTTGAGATGGGTTGCAAAGGTGAAAACCAGATGCCCATAAAGATCGGACGTGAATATTTTAACTTTAAGTGTAAATGATGAACACTTTGTTTAAGAGTCGTAGAAATTAGGTTAAATAAGATGATTTTAACTCAGAAAAAGCCGAATTTGAGCCACTAAGTGCCTATTAAATTTGATAAAACATTGATGTTTTATTAATCAATGTTTTATCCATATTTAAAGATGCTGATTAAATATTCATTTCTTGTGAATTTTCGTCATGAATTATTAATGAATTTGATTTGATTTACTGTAGGACTACCCAATAAAATCAATTGAAGATCGTCATGCATTAGCTAAAAAAGGAAAGTTTGTCACCACAGAACATGATATTTGTTTTGATGCAGCAGATTTCATTCGTTGTGGTAGAGATATTTTTGTTCAGCGCAGTCAGGTAAGGGATTCAGATATTACAACTACCATCATCACACCATCAATGCCACACCACATCCACCATCCACCATGATCACACCCACTACCACCACATCCACCATCTTCACACCCACCATCACCACCACACCCACCATCATCACCACACCCACCATTACCACACCCACCATCATCACCACCATCACCCACCATCACCAGACCCACAATCATCGCACTACATCATCACACCCACCACTATCATACCCACCATCACCACCACACCATCATCACCACATCCACCATTATCATCACCACATCCACCATCATCACTACCACACCATCATCACATCCACCATCATCATCACATCCACCATCATCATCATCACATGCACCATCACCACATCCACCATCACCACCTCCACCATCACCACCACACCATCATCACCACATCCACCATCATCACCACCACACCATCATCACCACATCCACCACCATCACCACCACACCATCATCACATCCACCATCATCACCACACCATCATCATCACATCCACCATCATCACCACCACACCATCACACCCTCCATCATCACCACCACACCATCATCACCACCACATCCACCATCACACCCACCATCACACCACCATCATCACCCACCATCATCACCACCACACCATCACACCCATCCATCATCACCACATCCACCATCACACCCATCCATCATCACCACCACACCCATCCATCAACCACATCCACCATCATCACCACACCATCACCACATCCACCATCACCACCCCCACCATCATCACACCCACCACTATCACACCACACCATCAATGTTACACCACCATCCCACCACACTATTTGATTTCACTGGCTCTAATTGATTGTTGTTTTCTAGGTGACCAATAATTTTGGTATTGAATGGATGAGGCGTCATCTTGGTCCTAAGGGATATCGCATTCACAAAATATCCTTTGATGACCCTAACCCAATGCACATTGACGCTACATTTAACATCATAGGACCTGGCCTTGTCCTCTCTAACCCTGATCGTCCCTGTCATCAGATTGACATGTTTCATAAAGCTGGCTGGCGGGTCATCAATCCACCACAACCTCTACTATCCGATGATCATCCATTGTGGATGTCGTCAAAATGGTTGTCAATGAATGTCCTGATGCTTGACCCTGGCAGAGTGATTGTTTCAGAAACTGAAGTCACCACTCACAAGGTAAGCCAAGCAGGGGGGTGTATTTAGGAAAGAAAACAAGGGGGGTGATTATCCTTATTTGCAGCCAGTGGCCAAATTGTGAAGGACACAGATCAATGTGGCTGAGTCAAGGACACTCCTGGAAATGGAGTGGACCAACATGTCCTCTCACTTCGAATTCATGATTATCCTTAGTTGTCAAAGTGTCTGGAATTCATGATTATCCTTAATTAATCTTAGAAGACTTCTTAAACTCCCACATGCAGGATGTTAAACTGAAAAGCATATAACAAAAAAAAGGGGTGTTGTGGCCGGGGTCTGAGAGGTGGGACTTTCTCCCTGGAGGGTTTTGGTTAAGTTTAGGTCCACCGGGGGGGTTGTGGTTAGGTTTAGGGTTGCCAGGGGGGTTGTGGTTAGGTTTAGGGTTGCCAGGGGGGTTGTGGTTAGGTTTAGGGTTGCCAGAAGGGTTGTGGTTAGGTTTAGAGTTGTCAGGGGGGTTGTGGTTAGGTTTAGGGTTGTCAGGGGGTTGTGGTTAGGTTTAGAGTTGCCAGGGGGGTTGTGGTTAGGTTTAGGGTTGCCAGGGGGGTTGTGGTTAGGTTTAGGGTTGCCAGGGGGGTTGTGGTTAGGTTTAGGCTCAGGTTTAGAGGTGGGGGTCGGGAATTATTTTTTTAAAATTGAGGATTATCGATAATTCTACAACATTTCACAATTAAGGATAATCATGAATTTTAAGTGAGAGAATATGCTGAGTGGACTGGGGGCTATAATCAGCCATTAGTCGAGGTATCATCGGTTTCAAATTATGAAGCTTAACCATCCAATAAAACCATCCCACAAGCGGGATGTTAAACTTGAACACATAAAGGTAAAAACTCTATAGGGGTGTTGTGGTCGGGGTATGAGAGGCGGGACATTTTTCCGGGGGGTTGTGGTTAGGTTTAGGGTTTCCGGGGTGTGTGATTAGGTTTAGGGTTTCCGGGGGGGTATGGGGGTGAGGTTTCGTTTAAAAAGGTTGTCTAATCAGATGGTGGTTTTAGTAGTTGGTTAAGCTTCATAATTTGAAGGAAATGATAGCTCATTAGTCATGCAGCCAGTGGCTGAATTACAAAGGATGCAGTTCAAACAGCAAACCATAGTCCCTAGAATTATATTGTCTGGAGACGCGGTGAACATCAAAGCGGTTAACAATCAGCTACAATTTAGGTTGAGGGTGGCAAATAAGGTGCACAATCTTTTGTTTTACGTTCATTAATATTTATAAAGCAACGATGCTATTGGTTGATTGCTTCATTATACCAAAAATACAATGTGTTCAGCAAGCGTTAAGGTGAAATAAGGTGCACAAACGTGAACAAAAACCTGGAACAAAGACTTTGGCCGCGTTTCCAGACAATTTATTTCTAGGGACTATGAGCAAACAGAGAGCAAAACAGCAGCAAAATCTATCGTTTTCTTTGTCTATATTTAACTTAGTCACCCACACCATAGTCCCTAGAAATAAATTGTCTGGAAACGCGGCCAAAGTCTTTGTTCTAGGTTTTTGTTCACGTTTGTGCACCTTATTTCACCTTAACGCTTGCTGAACACATTGTATTTTTGGTATAATGAAGCAATCAACCAATAGCTCGTTGCTTTATAAATATTAATGAACGTAAAACAAAAGATTGTGCACCTTATTTGCCACCCTCAACCTAAATTGTAGCTGGTTGTTAACCGCTTTGATGTTCACCGCATCTCCAGACAATATAATTCTAGGGACTATGCCCACACTATTTTGTACTGCAAACACATGTAGAATGCAGATTAAAATAATCGCCAAATTTAGTCCTAAAATACTAAATATTTCGCAAAAACATAGGAAGTTATATTTGGGGTCAAGGTATGTGTAATGACTGTTGAATGTCATAGCAAAACTAAAGCTTGTACGGTTGTATTAAAGAACTAAAGACGAAATACTGGAGTTTTGTTTTTGCCCGTCCACTTTCAAAAATGCCCGTCCAAAAGACGGGTGGACGGGCCTCTGGTTAAGCCCATGTATACAACACAGTTCAGACGACAGATCGCAGCTAAGATGTTAGGTGTTGATTTTATGGAGGGAGGAAAACCGGAGAACCCTGCGAAAAACCCTCGAAGCACAGGAGAGATCAACTACAACTCTACTCACATGAGTTCCATGTGTGACGTAATATATCAACAACGAGTTTGAGACTGAGTGTTTCATCAGGGGATCCAAACACGAGAAAACATGATGAAAGCACGAGGCCGAAGGCCGAGTGGTTTTATTGTTTTCGAGTGTTTGGATTCCCCTGATGAAACACGATAAACGAGGAGTTGATATGGCATCTCAATCGAGCGATTTCAATTACAAAATACAATTAAAATAAACCCTCAAGAGATTTTATTCTTGAGTGTGTGTAAAATTTATTCATACAGCAACTTGTTTATTTTGCATAGATAATTAAGATCTTAAGAATTAGATGAACACCGGTTTTCATCTAATATCGTCGGCTTTCCTGGCGTATCCAACGTCAATCAGGTGATTGCATGGACTATTGTAATTGGCTGATTATCTCATGAATTATTAATGAGTTTGAGATTGCTTGGGAATGACCCCATTGTCGAGCTTGGAACTCGGCAATGGGGTCATTCCTAAGCGGTCACACATCCAAGTACATTACTGCATACAACCAGGCTAAACTTCCGGTGAGAGGCAACATGAGTGGATTAACCATTTTGAATGGGACGTGTTGGCTGTGATACCCTAAAAGATGTGAAATTATGATTGTGCATCATATTATATTTTATTTCAGATGTTTGAAGATCTTGGCATCCAGTGCATTCCTGTCAACATCCCACATGCAATGTCGCTGGGTGGAGGATTTCATTGTTGGACTTCCGACATCAGAAGACGTGGCACATTAGAACGTTACTTTGATGTGTGAACACACAGTCAGTGTTCTTTTCGTACATGTTGTACTTTTAGCAATTAGAGTACTTTTTGCAAAAATAAACAAGTATTAATTATCAAATTATTAGTTGGTCAATTCTTTACTGAAAGTTCAGAACAATCAGAACTGTTGCTATACAAGGATGATTTAAAAAGGACCCTCTGTGGTTTTTCCCAATTCCCATATATTTTTCAAAATATGTTGTTAACAGAAACTCCAGTGGGTCTTAGCCTCGTAACACACTGCCTACACAACACTCTATTTTTATATTACTCCATGATTTACTCGGATGAAGAACTTTGGTTTGAAACGTCAGTATTTTGTTCTCTAAAATCTCAGCAGTTCACCATCTTTAAGATTTTCTATACATCGTAACACACTGCCTACACAACACTCTACTTTTATATTACTCCATGATTTACTCTGATGAAGAACTTTGGTTTAAAACGTCAGTATTTCATTCTCTAAAATCTCAGCAGTTTACCATCTTTAAGATTTTCTATACATCGTAACACACTGCCTACACAACACTCTACTTTTATATTACTCCATGATTTACTCTGATGAAGAACTTTGGTTTAAAACGTCAGTATTTCATTCTCTGCAATCTCAGCCGTTCACCATCTTTAAGATTTTCTATACATCGTAACACACTGCCTACACAACACTCTACTTTTATATTACTCCATGATTTACTCTGATGAAGAACTTTGGTTTGGAACATTAGTACTCCATTCTCTAAAATCTCAGTTTACAAGTTTTTATTATAAGATATTTGAGCAAAAATAGTATTACACAATTAGATATAAAAATTATTGCAATTTTCAGTTCAGAAAGTTTTATTGAAAAGTTTGAATATTGAAACACATACAAGGGGCAATTTGTATAGGTTATTTTGAGGCCACAAGGGGATACAGTCAACTCTCGCCTTGCGGACACCCCGCTATTAAGGACAGTTGGTAAATCCCCGGCCGAAACTACTATGAAATGTATTGAAATAACTCTCGCTATTACGGACTCTCGCTATTACGGAATTGCGGACACTTCATGTGGTCCCCAACAAACATTTTTATTGTTCTACTCTCGTTACAACGGACACTTTGGACGTATTTTTCTCTCGACACATGAAAGTGAATGACGTTTTAATTTATCGAGTGACATATTTATGTTACTGATTCATGTTACCGTTGTATTTTTGGTTTTGGAATAAAAAAATTTGAATACAAATTTTTGACTTGTATTTTGACTTGTACTGTGTATACTTATGTATCACAGTAAACGTCAACTAGAAATTGAAATAAACTGGACATTTTAATACAAAAAAGCAGTAATACAATTGTAGTGACATTTTACAACCTGAAATGGGGATATTTTTATCGCATCCCGCTATTGCGGACTCTCGTTATTACGGACACCAAATGACGGTCCCCAGGGTGTCCGCTATAACGAGAGTTGACTGTATGTACTACCCTAGCCCTAGGCTACTTATTTTTCGCATGGTGTGGTTAACAGGACTTCATAAGATAAGGAGTGGTGTGGGGGATATTAGATGGGAAGATTAGAGGAGAATATTATAGCGAGGAATGGTAGAGGGGAATATTAGAGCCCAGAGGGGAATATTAATCTATTGTTTTGCCAGGGGCTTTTGAAGATATTCCCCTAAAAGAACAAAGGAAACTGAGGCAATGTGAAAAATAAGAGATGTTAATTGTCAAGGGTAAATTTAAAAGTTTGGACAAAACTCGAAGGATAGTACTTAGGCTATTTGATATTTCAAAACACATTAGTTTCTTCAATATCTACACAACAGTCTTCACATATGACGATTTCAAAGACTCGGGTGGAAAATAATATTAAGGTGTTAACACCTATTGGTCACAATGTAATAAAACATTGAAATTTCCCAATCATGGGAACGCACCAAATTGTGAAATGATCAAACTTTTCAATAAAACTTCTCTATTGGCCTGACAACCAAAAATCCAGTATATATATATATATATATATATATATATATATATATATATATATGTCTTTGTGATGAATTTTTAATGTAAGAAATGCAGAATCATGATCTCAAGTTTCTTGGCATTGAAAGGAATAATTTATTTTCTTACACAGGGTGCAATGATTTTTTCATAGCTGTAATACTTGCAATCCTTATGTGGAGATATATCCATTACTTCAGTGGAAATATTCTCTTTCTTAAAACCAGCTTTGAGTAATTCAGGTACTTGTGTTTCTTCAAACATTCGAGTGATGTCGCTGTACTCTCCTTTCATGAATTCACCCCAGGAGGTCAGATTACAGTAGGCCAATACACCACCTAGAATTAATTAAAAAACTCGTTAATAGGGTCATCATATTCATAAAATGTCAACAAATCTATACATTCAAGGTAAGTTTTGTTATTTCCTAAGCTTTCGGGCTGTTGACTCAGGCCTTCATCGGAGCATAAAATTATGTCTATTATGAAATGATAAATTACATTAAAAGTTACAATTTTTTATAAGGATTTCCAATGTGGCCATGTTGAGGTACATCAAAGGCACTCAACAGCCACCATACGACACAGTTCAGACCACGGATCACAGCTAAGACCTACCCAACAATTTTGACCAGGATTGTCTGAAAATGACGAATTTATGAATTTTCAATAAAACACAGCATTTTAACTTTGTAACATTGCAAAAGATGTACAGTTTAATAAAAGAGCCCCCGTGCGACAATCGTCAAAATCGGCAAAGTGTCCCAACAATTTTGTCCAGGATTGTCTGAAAATGACGAATTTATGAATTTTCAATAAAACGCAGCATTTTAACTTTGTAACATTGCAAAAGATATACAGTTTAATAAAAGAGCCCCCGTCTCTGCTCCCCCTTACCCCCTCAATGGGGAAGGGATCACTGGAGCAGAGTCTCTTCCTACCCGCACCGGTACCACCCGCACGAGAGCTCTTATTTAATTTGCATATTCACCGATTCAACCATCTATACACCACAAACAATCTGTTGTTCATGCATGTGGGAGCGTATTTGTATCGTTTTGGGACAAACTGCGCAGAATAGTCGCGTTCAAATTGTTTTTTTCTTCGATTTTTTCTAATTCGCCATTTTCAGACAATCCTGGACAAAAGTCCTTGGGACACTATGCGACAATCGTCAAAATCGGCAAAGTGTCCCAACAATTTTGTCCAGGATTGTAGGTGTTGATTTTACAGAGGGAGGAAGACTGGAGAACTAGGTGAAAAACCCTTAATAAAGCACAGAAGAGATCTAGTTCCAAGCTTGACAACGGGGTCATCAGTCCCAGACAGTCACCCATCCAATACTAACTCTGTCCAACCAGGCTTAACTTTTGGTGGAGTGCCGTAACAGCACACACCACCCGAGCTGTTGGCTGAAGTCATGCCTTTGTGTGCTTGCATGATTTTATTGATCATGCAGTTGTAGTATATAAATGATGTGAGCCAACAGCTTGTTGTTATATTGCTCTGAAGGCCTGAGTCAACAGGCTGAAAGCTTTGCAAATAAATTATTAAACGTTTGTGTTCTATATTATGAGGAATTGGGGGCCTTGGGCTTGTTGCCGAATCACTGGCTTCTCTCTAGCCTGCTGTCCGCACAAAACTTATCTTGAATACTATTATCACCTGATGCAAACTTTAAAAGAATAAATCTATATAATTATTATTACTGTGTGTATATACATTTAGTACAGTATAATCATTGATGTACAGTACTGCTCAGAAAATAAATATATAACCTAACAAAAACTGAGGTCAAACCTTAGGGTTTAACCTGACAGCTTAATCATAATATAACTCTGTTCAGTGTTAGTTAAACTGTCTCTAAATCACAATGAATAAAAATATGGACTGTTTTCTGTATTACTGGATAATTTTAGTGTGCTTTACTAAAGTTTATTACCATTTCTATCATAATTGTTTAATTTAACCTCAACCGCACTGTAATACTGTATGTTATTTCTGAGTGGTACTGTATATATATATATATATATATATATATATATATATATATATATATATATATATAGTTGTGCATTAATCACATTATTTTCATTAATCCTGGTCAACAACCAAGTGATGATTGATTGATCATATTACATGAATTGTGTTGTATTAGTCCTGATGTTTTGTGCAGCACAATTGAAATGCATGTACATGTACTGTATAGATTGTATTAACCCATTCCTGCCTGAGCTGGTCAAAAATGGTTCCTTTATTGTTTTACTCTGTCTAACACCAGATGATTTTACTCAGCAACGAGTTAACAATTGATTAACCCATTCCTGCCCGAGCTGGTCAAAAATGATCCCTTTATTGTTTTACTGTGTCTAACACCATATGATTTAGTTCCATCAAAGAGAGAACCTTCAGACATCCTAGGCAGCAATGAGTTAACAAGTGATTAAACCATTCCTGCCTGAGCTGGCCAAAAATGGTTCCTTTATTGTTTTACTCTGTCTAACACCACATGATTTTACTCATCAAAGAGAGAACCCTCAGACATCCTAGGCAGCAATGAGTTAACAATTAGTGATTAACCCATTCCTGCCTAAGCTGGTCAAAAATGGTTCCTTTATTGTTTTACTCTGTCTAACACCAGATGATTTTACTCATCAAAGAGAGAACCCTCAGACATCCTAGACAGCAATGAGTTAACAAGTGATTAACCCATTCCTGCCTGAGCTGGTCAAAAATGGTTCCTTTATTGTTTTACTGTGTCTAACACCAGATGATTTTACTCATCAAAGAGAGAACCCTCAGATATCCTAGGGTTAAATGGCTATTGTTCAGTGTGGATTATAACGGTCGGCAATCGGCTATTTGCCGACCAAAAATACGAAATGGCCGACCATTTCTGTTCTGGTTGGACATTTTAACCGACCAAGAAATATAAATTAAAAACAAAAATAAATCACATATTCTGTCTATCCGAAAAATATATATTAGAATATGCATTAACAGCTATGAACTAGAGTGAAGAGCGACAATAGAGGAGCTCAATTTTCTAGCTACAAACCCCACAAACAAACAACAATGAATCCACCATCCAGCTACCCAATCAAAGATGCTTAGATGCGTTGGATTTAAGAAATCAAACAAGTGCGTCCAGGGCTGTGTCCTAAGATGATTGCACTACATACAATACGCTACAAATCTTTTATTCTTTAATCTGTCTTCTGATGTTTTGACATGGTTCTTAAGCAACACTTTTACACTGCATGTCTAGCAGCGTGGTCCACGGTGCCTTTCATATGCAACATAGCTGGAGGCTAATTGCGCTTTTTATTCAAATTTCCTTCTAACCTCTCCCTCGTTCATCTACTTTACACGACTAAAACTCCAATGTGGTTCTCATTAACTACACTTAAACTTATAAGAAACTTAGAAAATTGGCCGACCAATCTCGTTTAATGTCCGAGCAACTTTATAGTGGGTCGGCCATTTGTCCTACCAGAGCGAAATCGTTATAATCCACACTGCTATTGTTCCAATGACAAGGTAAATATATTTCACAGAAGACAAGTACTTTATAATAACTGGAAAGCTGACAATGATTATCAAGAACACTATTAATCTAAATAAACAGTATATATGTTTAGATGTTAATTGTTGTGATCTAATTATCGGGGATTAAGCTAATTATTAATTAACAGATATTTCACTTTTCCTTACCTGGTTTCAATAACCTATACGCTTGCTCCTTTATAAATTGAAATTGATGTGTATGCCATGTTTCTTTTGAAAGAGGGTAAGTATCGTAGAGAATACCATCAAAACTTGCATCTTTCAATGTTGGTACAACATCTTCCCATAAACCTAGTAAATTATAAAATAAACATTATGCCAAGTGTTGCCTAAGTGTTTTATACATTCAATACATTTTTATATCCTGATAACAAACAAACAGACAAAATTATACCCCACAGCAGAGTCAGGCAGGTGTCGCCAGACCTGGGAGAATTGGGGGGGAGGGGGGGGGGGAGATAAAATGATGATGTCATCATTATAATAATGTCATTGTTATATGACATTGGTATAATTATGTCATCGATATATATATATATATATATATATATATATATATCTTATTAGATGTTTTGGTGTGTAGTATTGCTGTATATTTTTATGAGTTGTGCCGTATTATGATGAGCCTGCAAGGTGAGTCAAAATACAAACAACGAGTAAAAATATACAGCGATACTACACACCAAAACAGCTAATAAGAGATTTATTACACCACTGCTCTGATCAACAAATTTTTATGGAAAAAGAAACTCTAAATAATAAATAATATTAATAAATAATAAGCATACATGAAGTAGTCTCCCATGTGTAAATTTGATTGGCTAATAAAATCTGTCAAACCGGTTTTCTACTATCCAAATAACTAACTATCCAAATATCGCTGTATATTTGTACTCATTTTTAGCGTTACTTGGACAGTTTTTCATGCAATTGTATAATAAAATGTGATAATTGTTGGTACTTAGATAATTGTGATTTTAAAATATATATGATTGTTTCTGGTTGTTTCCAGTACTAACCCAACATTAAACATGCCTAACGTAACCCAAATTATTATGTGGACCTAACACATAGTACACTGACTCTGCAGAGTGAACCAACACAAGAGAAGATATGAAACACACATTCACACACTTGTAACTATTTGACCAGGTAGCGATGTGAGCTAGGGATGAGCCGATCAAGGAAAATCAAATTTACCGATCTGATAAATTCCGATACGATTTATGATCTGATCGGCTGATTTATCAGCGGTTACTGATATTTGTCAACAGGAATTCCTGACACTTGATTTGCGGCAAAACAATAGCAAAACATAACGTATATTGTTTGGCAAATAATTATGATGTGATCTTTAACCATCAGTCATCAGCAGACGGAGTTTAAGTTGAAACATGAAAAATGAAATAGGATTGACGAAAGTCGAAAACAAAAAATGTTTCACCAAACAAGAAATATGACGTGTTAAACATGATGCACCTTATCAAATTAATTAAATTTTATAGTTTCTTTGTGGAATCACTATAACCTAGCGTTTTTCTTAAAAAAGAAAATGAAATTCACAAGTATAAAATCCAGAATAGTATTTATCAGACCACTGATATATGTCGATGTAATCGGCCGATAACCAATCAGCCTGAAAGTTGCCAATTATCGCCTTCTACCGATTAATTTCCGATTATCGACTCATCCCTAATGTGAGCTGAACACTTGGAATCATTACATATCCCTCTCCCCCCCATCCTTTCTCACCAGATTTGGAAGAATCTCAAAATTGGTCTTGAAAAAAAGTGGGGGCACTCATCAACCACCCCCTCCCCCCACCACCACCCCAGTGATGTCCCTGAGGCTTTTTAACCTATTTTAATACTCTGCCCATCTGCTGTTTGTAATTTAGCTGATAGTAAACTGATCCCTTTCGCAGGACAAAGTCCAAATATTTGGAGTGACTCCATTCTATTGTGCAATGTCTGATACACAGATGGTAATGTTTTAAATACAGCAAAAAAACGCTCTTGCTTGTCTTTGCTTCATTCAAATGGCAAATAAGAATGGTAATTTTATATAACACTCTATGTTCATTAGTATTCTTTCTGAGGTGATTTCTTAGGTTTAAAACCTGCTTGGACACAGTACTGATTTTCATAAGTGCTTCGGGCTCATGAAATATATTCATTCATACGGTATCGATCCCGTCGTTTCGCTACAAGTCGTTTCGCTACATACATAAAGTCACTCTTCAGCTATTGTTTTGCTGTACGAAGACAAGACGTTTAATACATGCGCGTTACGAATATTATTATCTTACAATGCAAAGCTTCTGACAAAATTTCTCATCATGTGTCCATGTGCAATATTCGTCCCAAATGTTTGGGTGTAGTTTGAGTGTTTGAACGCATATTTTGCATCCTGAATAGACTGTTTGTACAATATACACTTCGTATATAATCATAGTTATCGAATCTAATAGTCTTGCCAAATATTTTCGCCTGGTGTACACTAGTGTAGACTGTTTTTACAATATACACTCTGTATATAATCATAGTTATCGAATCTAATAGTCTTGCCAAATATTTTCGCCTGGTGTACACTAGTGTGGACTGTTTGTACAATATACACTTCGTATATAATCATAGTTATCGAATCTAATAGTCTTGCCAAATATTCTCGCCTGGTGTACAGTGTGCATAGATGCAGAGCGCTTAAAGTATGTACTAGCGAAACGACTCTAGCGAAACGAGCGGTAAACATGCAAAGACATAGTTGCATACCTTTCAGTGGTACAACTTTGGGCAGTGCTCCATCAGCAAACTTCTGCAATCTTTTAAACACTCCTTCATTGCACTCGACAATGACATGTTCTTCTATAGGAAAGGACTGCACTTTCGTGGCAGCGATAGCCATGCCGAACCCAACCTCCAACACCCGTCCACCATTGGAAGCAGCTATCGTGGCTAGTTTGTGCATGTACGGCGTTTCCCAGCGCTCCATGACAGGCTTCCCCATTATGGACAAGTGTGTGTCTGTTTCATTGTAATCAGCTGCCGCTTTATTCCAGATTTCTTTGTGATTTTCACCATCAACGAAGATGGGTCCACTCGCCATTTTGAAGATTGCGCAATGTTGATTAATACGCCACGTGGCACAGATGTATCTATTCTGTCACGCTTTGCGTGTAGTCCACGCGTGTTGAAAAACCATGCGAACAAATTTCAGCGGTCTGAATAATGCGCAGATTGAAATGTGCTGATTAAGATGCGCAAATTAAGATGCGCAGATTGAAATGGGCAAATTAAAATGTATAAATAAGTTTTGTGGAAACACCACGTAAACTATTTCTTTGCTAAGCTTTCGACCTGTTGACTCAGCCTGTTCACATGCCATTTTACGGATAAATCTCTATATATAATATATATTATAATTAGGGGGCCCCTCTCGAGCTGGGGCCCCGGGGCAAATTGCCCCAGTTGCACCCCCCCCCCCCCCCTCTGGGCGGGCCTGGACCTATGTAAAGGAAGGGTGTTACAGGAAAGGGAGCGTTTACCGCAATTTGCTATATCATGCTTTTATGCGCTAACTAATTGTTGATTTACATTCGTCACAAACTGGAGGACGACCGGAGGGAGGAGAGCATGGAAGGCTTGGAAAGCAGTGTTGCCAACCTTGGGATTTTATCCCAAGATCTTGGGATTTTTTGAAGGAGTTGGGATTTTTTTGGGATTTTTTTCTCAGGGATTCAACCTTGGGATTTTTGTTGGGATTTTTCCAGAGCAAACAGTTTCGGTTTTAAAAAGCTGATTTCAATGTTAATTGTATTTTTTTTAAATTTACTTGATCATTAGATCATACTCAGTGATCATACTCCACTAGCCTTAGCCAGCCCCTGCATTCTTTATGTATGCGTTTGATTTAGACATGCAGTATCACTGATACAGTGGGCTCAGATTGCTATATATGTGAAACATGATGTCGATTGCCAACGAAAAAAATTTGGTACATGCATATTCAAACGGCGATAGAGACCTGGGAAATAGTCAGTAAACTACCTCCTCCACAGGCGTTTCTTTCTGTTTATTTCCGTTTCTGTGCGCTTTTTATGGCGAGAACCCGCAGGCGCTTTTTTGGGCGAGAAGAGCGCGGGCGGGAAAATTGCGGTCAGTAAATGAAGCTGTGAACCTTGGGATTTTTTGGTAAAAAATAGGGAATCTTGGGATATTTTCAGACCGTTACTGGGATTTTTACGAAACTTGACTTGGCAACACTGTTGGAAAGTCAAGTTTATGACGTGATAAACTGTGTCGCATTGTTCTACGAGAAAGGCAAGAGTGGTAATTCGTTTTTGCGAAAGGAAAAATTCAGCTACGCCTACGATTGGGATTAGCTAATTTAAACTAACGGGATTTCGGGGAACGGTAGAAAATATGCAGCGGGATACGGGATTTCAGAAGTCTATTGTGGACCCTCACTGTTAAGCTGCATTGTTTTTTAATTATAAAATTCATGTTGATTTTATCCACCGTCGTCGTGATGTAAAAGGGACTTTAACATGCTAGGACGACGACGGCGGCAGGGGCGTCGTGACTCAGAGATTTTAGGGGTGGCCAAGAGCACAATTCTTCCGACAAACAACAAGGTTTTTCCGACATATCACATATATACATAAGAATTAGGCAATTAGCTTCGCATAAACGATAAAACATACTTAATTCTGAATTAAATTTGACGATTGCCCGAAGTATAAGACAGACGTATTAAAGCGACAAAGCGTGCTGCTATGCTGCACGCAACCGCTACTAGGGAATTTAATACTGAAATAACAAAAAGTCAAAAGACAAACCTGGAAAGGATTCGCAGGAGCACCAGCATGTTTGTATGGAATACGTTGGTGTTTCTTTACTCTATCCGTGATCCAAATGATATTTATTGTTACGGGGAGATCGATAATCACTGTCAAATGTCTTCTTGCATAGCAGACATTCAACTTCCCGACGTTTCGTTGTTGGTGGCATAACTCAAAAGTGATAGTCATGACCAGAAACCGCGAAAATCTTATGCCCGAACTCCGACAAAACTGTGTTGAACGACAGGGGGGAACCATGGCCCCCCTGACCCCCCGGCCACGACGCCACTGGATGGCGGTTCAAATTTTAGCATTAAAAAGAAGTCACGGTTAACTGACTACTGTATTCAATACTTGAAGCTTGTTTTATAATCTTCAAAGTGTTAAAACGGTTACAGTGTCTGTGTTAAGGCAATCTCAGACAACAGTTCTCATCACCCCACGAGTCATCGTCGTCCTGAAGACGTGAAAATGCTCTGAGTGGCGTTGTATACAGAGCGAGGACGGTGTTTAGATTACTCTTGGCCGGGACTAGAAATTATTCATTATCTTTGTTTTGCAAGAAGAATGCTTTTGTTTGAAGGACGTCGTTCTCGAAGTTGCCGTCCTATATCTTGAAGCTGGATTTTCATTCAGTGCATTTTGTCGCGCGATCGACTTTTCTCGATCGCTTTCTTTTGAAATGTGTGTATTCAACCAAAGCTAATGAAATGCGTTCCGCTTGACAACCCACAATTCAAAAGAAAGCGATCGCAAAAAGTCGCTTGCTTGACAAAAAAAGCTGAATGAAAATCCGCCTTTAGGCGTAAAGCCGGTTTTCCACTAGGCGACTTTTTTCGTGCGAAGCGACTTTTTCTTTTGTCTCATGAGCTCTGAGCTGGAACTAATCAGAAATCTATTGAATTCGAAGAAAAGAAAGTCGCTTCGCGCGAAAAAAATCGCCTAGTGGAAAACCGGCTTAAGTCAAACGCGCCGAACCTAATGCAAATCAGCATAAACAAAGGATTTAGCTCATTTTCATTAGGTTCGGCGGATGAGAAGAATTGGGACATTTTCCGTGGGGCATCGTAAACTCCTTAAAAAAAATCTGTCCCCTGCTCCAAACCACCATCACAGTTCTTCCTCTACCCTCGCAAGTCTACCCTCCCCCCTTCCCCCCACCATTCAATGTTGGTCCCTGGGGGTAGGCCCTACCCGAACCTCATACCATGCTTGTGAACCAACATTGTATTGTGGGAGGGGGTGGGGGGGAGGAGGAGAATAACCTAACTGTGCAAAATGCATCTTTGCTTAGAAGTTACATTGTTGCAAGTTGTCCCAATGTAATTATTCCATGATTGTAGCCCTAATAGAAGGCATCTCGGAAATTCAGACCGTCCACAACAGACCTCCTTTTAATAGTGTTCATAATGAAAAGAATATTTTTCTGTATACGGTATTTCAATGCAGTATTGATATAAAAAAGAAACGTGCTATCGCAGGTTCGGGGAAAAAACTCCTGTTACCACTACTAACTTGTATCGGCAAATTGTCATATACAACAAGCTGAAATAAGAAGAGATGACAATCCAAGACCGACTGTTTGTAACACGTCTGTCGCAGGATGTTATCAGCTTAGTGCAGACTTGCAATAACAACTGGCAACAAGTTGTAACAGCATTGTTGATTGCATCAGACTTGCTGCAATTTGTTTTATCAAGCCTGTTATTCTTTGTCGTGAACAGGCTTGTTGCGGAATGCCAACAAATTGCTACGGCTCTGTGGGCGACAATTGGCAACAAGTCTGTTGGGACAAGTTGTAACGGCATTGTTGATTGCATCAGACTTGCTGCAATTTGTTTTATCAGGTCTGTTATTCTTTGTCATCAACAGGCTTGTTGCGGAAGGTTTCAACAAATTACTACGGCTCAGTGGGCGACAAGTTGCAACAGGTCTGTTGCCGCAGGCCTGTTAAAGCCTGATCGAGTCAACAGGCTTGCAGCAACTTGTTAACAACCTGCAGCAAACCTGCTCATCCCGCAAATTGCAACAAGCCTGTAAGCCCTCCGTGGCTCAGTGGTCAGAGCACTGCAATAGAATCGCAAGGTCGTGGGTTCAATTCCTGCCGGAAGGCCTGTGTAGCTGCATTTTTCGCAACTGGTCCCGGTTTGGTCTTAAAATGTATATATTCGGTTAAATTCCTGCCGGAAGGCCTGCATGTGTAGTTGCATTTTTCACAACTGGTCCCGGTTTGGTCTTAAAATGTATATATTCTACACTCGAATTTTCCTTCACTCAAAATCCTTAGAACACGCTATGTAATCGAGTGAAATGCCCAATATTACTTATAATATACCCAATTCTCTCCTGGCATTACCACCTTATTATATATACAGGACTCGCGATCAAGCTCTCGGCAACGCCCTCCGTGGCTCAGTGGTCAGAGCATTGCACTAGAATCGCAAGGTCGTGGGTTCAATTCCTGCTGGAAGGCCTGTATAGTTGCATTTTTCACAACTGGTCCCGGTTTGGTCTTAAAATGTATATATTCTACACTCGAATTTTCCTTCACCCAAAACCCTTAGAACACGCTATGTAAGATTTCTGGCTGTGTACAAGTCGGGATAATTCTGAATTCTAATTAATGAAAGAACATAATTATCAAAGTTCAGTGTTCTCTATTCCTTTGAATCCCATGTCGATCACGTCAGCTACAACCCCAGGGCGGTCGTCTGACTTTTTGAATTTTGCCAGAACTTTATTGAATAAAATGGTGTATTCTTTTCTGAAGCTTGCACTGTAAATACCGTAGAGAAATGGATTGACACAGCTGTTTAAAAACGTCAGCATAACGCACGTGATATTGATGACACCATTTGCATCCAAGATAGCAAATTTGGTTAACATGAATGTGATTCTTCCCGGAAGCCATCCTACGATCAATGCCGACGATGCAGCGAGTGCAACGATGGTGATTTTCCTCATCTGGTTGCCTTGGATACTGGATATATTCGGTATAGTCTTCATGGTATGATATATATGAATATACAGTACCACCATGGTCGAGAATGGAATTATCGACTGTAAGGTGAAATCCATCCACGGTAGCTCGTCATTCGCCTTTGGTAAGCTTGTCCACGTGCATCGTTGCTCAGCAACGATATATTTCGCGCGGAACAGGGTGGTGGCGTTCACAGCTGGTCCCCAGACCCATACAAAGATCACGGCCAAGATGGCGTGTTTAATTTTAACAGAGCGGTAGGTAAGAGGTCTGGTGACTGCCAGCCATCGTTCAATGGTTAAAACCAAGCATGTGTAAATTGAAATATAACCAAGACAAAACGCTATCCACGCTGACCAAATTGTTCGGCAGAACACTTCTCCAGCAAGGACGTCATATGTTGGAGTCGGAGGCAGATAAAGAAAGCGGCTGAAAATTAGAAATGTGAAAGACAGTTGTCAGTAAATACAGCCAGGGACGCCGGAACTGGGAGGGGGGGGGGGGAGCAGTCGCACCTCAAGCTGGCAAGGGGGGCTGACGTGGCCCTTAATTTCATTAAAAAACGTTTTAATACTGTAGTCTGGTATGGTATACTGTAGTATGGTATGGTGTACTGTAGTATGGTATGGTATACTGTAGTATGGTATGGTATACTGTAGTATGGTATGGCATACTGTAGTATGGTATGGTATACTGTAGTATGGTATGGTATACTGTAGTACGGTATGGTATACTGTAGTATGGTATGGTATACTGTAGTATGGTATGGTATACTGTAGTAGGGTATGGTATACTGTAGTATGGTATGGTATACTGTAGTACGGTATGGTATACTGTGGTACGGTATGGTATATTGTAGTACGGTATGGTGTACTGTAGTACGGTATGGTATACTGTAGTACGGTATGGTGTACTGTAGTACGGTATGGTATACTGTAGTACGGTATGGTATACTGTGTACGGTATGGTGTACTGTGGTACGGTATGGTATACTGTAGTATGGTATGGTATACTGTAGTACGGTATGGTATACTGTAGTACGGTATGGTGTACTGTAGTACGGTATGGTATACTGTAGTATGGTATGGTATACTGTAGTACGGTATGGTATACTGTAGTATGGTATGGTATACTGTAGTATGGTATAGTATACTGTAGTATGGTATGGTATACTGTAGTATGGTATAGTATATTGCAGTATGGTATGGTATACTGTATACATGAATATCAAATATTGTCTCAAACCTATATGTTAAAACATTCAACTAAAGATTGGATTGCCCTTTGCCAAGTGCTTGCCCACCCTGCCGTTTATTGTACCGGCGTCCCTGAATACAGCGCCTTCCAGTCGAATTTCGAACGGTTAAGTTTTGCCGTTAAAGTGTTTGTTAACCCAAATATGATATTACTGCATACGAATTCTATTTAATGTGTATGGTTGAATACTAAAATACTTTTTGATTTGAACTTTTATTTGTTGTTATATCGAAGTTTGTATTTCCAAAATGGTAATGATGATGACGTCTATGTAGGCATAATTTGCATACGCAGTGTTCCGTTACAGCAGAAATATTACCCAGTTCACATGTTAATGAATACTTGAATAGCCAGTATATTCTGTATTTTATAATTTTTTTTTCATTAAAATCTACAAGCGGTTTACCATAAGAAAAGAAAAACACACACACAAATGCCTACGTAGACGTCATCCCGATTACAATTTTGGAAATACAAACCTCAATATAACAACAAATAAAAGTTCAATTAAAAACTATTTTGGTATTCAACTATACACGTTAAATAGAATCCATATGGAGTAATATCATATTTGGGTTATAAGCACTTTAATCGTTTGAAAATTGTACGACAAAGGATAAAGGACTGGGTGGCTAATCATCCTTACTTGCAGGCAGCGGCTGAATCGCGAAGGACGCAGATCAACGTGGCCGTGTCGAGGCATATCAAAGGCGCTCCAGGCAGCCACCACACGACACAGTTCAGACCACGGATTTTTTAAATTTTTTTTTTATTTTAACGACTTTATAAATAAGTTTTGTGGAAACACCACGTAAAATATTTCTTTGCTAAGCTTTCGGCCTGTTGACTCAGGCCTTCATCAGAGCAATGACAACAAGTTGTTGGCTCACGTCATTTATAAACTAAGCAACTGATCAATTAAATCACGTAAGAATACAATGGCTATCACGTTAATTTTATTAATTAGAAAACAAAATCAAGAATGTTCTCCGAATAGGGCACGCCACGTTCTTGCTGGGGCTGTGTATTCGGCTCTGGATGTACCGAAGGAGTCATAGAAGCTTGAATCATCTTCTCAGGAAAACCTTTGTTAGTTAAAACCAACTTAAGGTGATCTAATTCGTCCTGAAGATGTTCTTCGTCACAAATTGTTCGCGCTCGATGAACGAGAGTTTTGCACACAGATGATTTAATACTTGGATGATGGAATGAAGTGTAGCTAAGGTATCTGTCAGTGTGTGTTGGTTTTCGATACACAGTATGACTTAAAGTCCCATCTGATTTAACGGAAAGCCAAACGTCCAAGAATGGGATAACGGGCGGGACTCGAGGATCCATGCGAGGCGCTTTCCCGTTGTAATTAAAAATAGATATTAAAACAATCAAAAATCCGTCAATACAGTAAAGTTGATCACAGAGCAATTGCTCGAAATTCACGATGCACCAATACACACGCACAGCCCAAGCCCATTCCTATGAATTCAAAACTGAAAGAGTAAAATGAGTAACACTGAATGGAATTCATAAGAACGAAGCTGAGGTCACGCACGCACAGTGATGCACCGTGGAGTTCAAGCAATTGGTAGTACATTGGAAAACTACTCTCAGTGACAGGAGCAGTTACGGTATAATGACCATGTACAGGTCATATGAACTTCAAAAGTAGATGTCAATAATGAATCACAGCTACGACGTAGGTGTTGATTTTATGGGGGGAGGAAAACCGGAGAACCTGGCGAAAAACCCTCAAAGCACAGGAGAGATCAACTACAACTCTACTCACATGAGTTCCAAGCTTGACAACGGGGTCATTCCAAGCGGTCACCCATCCAAGTACTAACCCCGTCTAACCAGGCTTAACTTTTGGGTGAGAGGCAGCGCCCTAACAGCACACGCCTAAACAGCACAGGGTTTGACTAAACAGAGAGTTACAGTGCCCATGAAGCGAAAATTATTATTGTCTTAAAATGAAAGAACTCTTAAAACTACAACGTAACATCTTTTGCAGATCTTCGTTTCCGTGCTTCGTTATTGAGATATTTCAGCTTCTTTGATATGCAAATTAAACACTTTGACATCACACGTATATAATGAGTTATCGGAGAAAGTTCTATATCTTTGCTATTATCAAACGAAATCACTTCGAAGCCGATCCTGTGCGTCTATTTCGCATAGACATACAGATTTTTAATTGATTTCGTTTGATAATAGCAAAGATACCGAACCTTCTCTGATAACTCATTATACACGTGTGACGTCAAAGTGTTTAATTTGCATATCAAAAAAATTGAAATATCTCAACAACGAGGCACGGAAACGAAGATCTGCAAAAGATGTTACTTTGTCGTTTTGAGAGTTCTTTCATTTAAGACAATAATAATTTTTGCTTCATAGGCACTTTAATATCGCTGACTTAAATCGGAGAGTTAACTTTTCGGAGAATTAAATTTGTGTCACGCCCACGCCACGGCCACTTTTTTCAACGACCACACCTCTCCCGATGTTGTCTTTGGACTAACGTCAGAGAGTTAGTTTTAATCAGTGAACTGTTTTCCTTCAAAAAGTAAATTACTCTTCGTTCAAGGGATTTTTGGTGAAGGAAAATTCGAGTGTAGAGAAGAGTTACGTTCTTATAATTAAATAGTCAACGACGCTGACATTTTGCTTGGGAGAACGTTGTGTCCAAAAAAACAAAAGTGAAGCAAGAAAGACCTCAAATTTTAGAATCTTCGCTGTATTACCTGAATCCAAATAACTCGATGGTATGACTTATCTTACTATTAGTAACGGAACTCAGAAATGTTTAAGAGAAAGTTAACTCCGCGCGTCTTAGGCCTGGTTTAGACGTCGAAGTTCCGTCGCATTCAATTCGTCGAATTTAATGCAACGATTATGCGATAGAAGTGACACAGTTCGGTTTAGACGTCGAATTTAATGTGTCGCATTTAATGTTACGGTTGAAATTTAACCCCAAATAGCCCTTAAGTTGGTGTTTCGAGTTTCGAATTACCGATCCAATTTGCATGGCACCCAGCTGTTAAGAGAAACGCCATGTTTTTATCTTCAAGTGAGTATATCAAAAAGCTAAAACACAAAGACCTTTGGAGGCTCTCTGTGTTTCAACATGTGTCGTTGGACGCCCGTTTGTCGTTAGTTAATGTATAGCTTTCGCTTACAGCTCTCTCATTCTTAAAACTCGATTAATGTGTTGCTTTCGGCTAGTTCGACATTTTCTTCAGCCGAAAACTCCAATACCTTTTATTGGCACCCAACTTCATACTAATTGTTTTCGTCCGTCACAAAACATTCTGGACGATAAAAACAAGTACGACATGTTGAAAATGATCTTCGTGAGGCCCACGAACTGTAAAATTGTTGGGTATTGAGGGATATTGTAGGATAGAAAAAGTAATTATACTAATTTATGCATTTTTATGCACGTTTGAACCAGGCCTAACTCTCTGACGTTAGTCCGAAGAAAACATCAGGAGAGCTAAGGAATTAGGTGTGGTCGTTGAGAAAAGTGGGCATAGACGTGGGCGTGACTCAAAGTTAACTCCATCGATATTAACTTTCTGGTTAGCTGTTCCCTTTCAGGATGTTGTCAAGGCGTTGCCAAGGGCAAGTTAGACACTGGCGCTGGTATGTAACGCCTTTAATCGCCCTGGCAACGCCTTGACAATATCGTTAGCATTAACGTCATGACAACTACGGTTTTCAAACGACTAAAACTTAAGTGCAAAATGTGGGCCGTTCCAAGCTCAACTGGAATTAAAGCGCATTAAACAATTTAAGAAACAGATGTAACAACAAGCAGTAATCATAATTTTCCGTTCTATCTATCAAGTCGTGTCTTGCCTCTGTCTGTTTGTGTCTGTCTGTCTTTTCGTAAACAATAGACAATCAGTCCATTGTCGGTTATAAAAAATGCAATATTACAGATCAATAATTAAATTTTACTTAAATTAAAATTAAAATGTGATTCAATATGTCGGTAAAGGTATACGGTCTTTCTTAGTCTTACCTGAAAATCAGGAAGATGGCAGTGATGCAGTCAATAACAGCCAAATTGAGTAGGAAGATATTATAAGGTTTCTTGAGAGAGACTCGTTGTCGAATAACGAGGACGTAAATGACGAGAGAGTTACCGAGGAAGGCGACAATGGCAAACAAAGAAAAAAATAAATAGTTGACCCAAGTATTGCCTTCGAACGCCATCACAGAATGACGCTTGGAAAACCCTTTTGAATAAAAGAAAATAAAAATTATTAGAAACGAGTAAAAGAATGGGAGTTGAATAACAGTTTGGCGGTTAGGCGATAGCCATTATTTTAAGACGGGTTTCGATATATCATATCCAGTTTTTCAGGGCAGTTTGCGGTTAATCTTTTATCACCCAGTAGCCACTAAAATACTAAAGACATCGTTTGGGCGATAAAGGGTTAACCGAGATAGTCTATTAACCCTTTATTGCCCAGTAGCCACTCCATTGACGAGTAAAATCGTCTGGTGTTAGCCAGAGTAAAATACTAAAGACATCGTTGGGCGATAAAGGGTTAACCGAGATAGTCGATTAACTCTTTATTGCCCAGTAACCACTCCATTGACGAGTAAAATCGTCGAGATTGTTGTCATCAAATACGGTTATCTTTTAGAATGAATAGCGCTCTTCGGAGAACTGGCAACGACTTCTCAAGAACGCGGTTATGTTCCTTATAAGTGCATGAAACGGTTGTATAGACCCCATTTCTAATATAATTGTAAATTGACCTCAAAATACACTGACCTGATTTCACGATATCATACTCTGTTACTTGAATTCTAGATATTCTGACTGACTTGAGTTCGCATTATTGTATAGGTAGTTGATTTGACTAGTTCAAGATACTGTGAAGTGGAGTTGAGTGCACAATATATACTCGATCTGACTTGCCTTCAAGATCACTGTGGCTTCACTTCAAAATACGGTGATGACTTGACTCCGTGATACTCAGCTCTGACTTCACTTTCAAATACTGTGATGACTTCAAAATTCAAAATACTCTTCACTTCATTTCAAAACACTGTGACTAAACATTTAGATAGAATAAAGTGAAATGATGGTAAACTGCTGAGAATATTTTTAATAACGAAATACTGACGTTTCAAGCAGAGCTCTTCATCAGAGTAAAAACTAGAGTGTTGTGTAGGCAGTGTTTTAGATAGAGCAAAATGAAAAGATGATAAATTGCTGAGAATGATTTTAATAACGAAATACTGCTGTTTAAATTAGTAGAGCCCTTCATTAGATTAAAATTTTTCTTAATAAAGATACTCTGACTTCACTAATTCACTTTACTAGGCTTTTCTTTTAAAAACTCTAACTTACTTCAAGATAGCAAAGGAGTAATGTATATATATACCTTGTTCGAGAATCTTAAGTTCAGCTGCAGGTATGTCGCCGTCAAATCAGAACAAACCTTTTCCCCAGTTTATTTTTCTTGACTAAGACGTCTTTGTTAAAGCTAGATTTAACATCTGCATCTTAATACAAGTTGTACGTCATATATATTTGTCAGTCATCTTTGAAGTCTGTCAGACTATTTACAATATCATCCACAAAATAGTTGCTTTACTATAATAAAATATGAAATTCACCTGCCGTGTTAATTAATATATATATGAAAAAACACTGTTAAACAGAGGAATCGGAAGAGGGGGGGGGGGGGGAGCGGGCCTTGGCCACCCCAATTTTTTGGTGATGATGATGATGATAATCGCGATGATGAGAATGTGTTTGCCCTCTCCCACACACACTTTTTAAAAAGGCCAGTAATAAAGTTATGATTAACAAAATCAACAAGAAAACAATTTTTAATGGGGTTATGAAATAACCAAGGTTAACTCATTCCTGTCCGGGGGCTTCCCCAGAGGTGAATAAAATCGTCTGGCGTTAGCCAGAATAAAATACTAAAGACCAATTCGGACAAGAAAGAGTTAAAGCGGTAGTTTATAACTCATTCCTGTCCGGGGGCTTCCCCAGAGGTGAATAAAATCGTCTGGCGTTAGCCAGAATAAAATACTAAAGACCAATTCGGACAAGAAAGAGTTAAACCATAGGAGCAAGTGGTCCTGGGTTCTAATGCTTGGAACGCAGCTGGGCATGCGTGGTGTGCACGTTGACAGCACGTGATAGCCTGGCTAAGCTCGTATTACATGAAAGGCTCGAGCACATTCTCGCAAACGCACGAGTTATCGCAGAGTGGACAACTGTTCGCACCCACCATCCCACCCATTGGCCTATGGCAGTGTATCGCAACCTTTATTTTCTCTCCATCAGTACAGCACGAAACTTACTGATGTTTGAAGGGTACAGGTGCCTGCTGACGGTGATACGATCAGGTTAAGAGGGACCAGTTTCCCTGATCTAACTCCAAGCACTGTCGAGCCAAGTAAGAAAAAATCACGTCGGCAGCCCACCGGTTACCCAACCATCCATTCGGGTAAGTATAAAAAATATAAATATGAGTTCATCGCATTTAAGCGACGAATGGTTTAATACATACCATATATTTTATAGATTGAATTCTATTTTTAAATGTACCTCTTGTAAGCCTGACTCAACACAATACACTAACCCTAGCTAACCCACGACTTTGAATAAAGAAAAAATAAAGAAATTTGAATGCAGATATTCAATGTCCGGAAAAGTGTTGTCTTCGAATTGAGTATTTTTTGACGTTTTTGGACCTCTAGAATTCTGTAAATCCTTGTCCTAAAGTGCAGGAAATGACATTTCAGAGGCTCTAGATTTCAAAATTTCCCGGGGGGAGCATGCACCCGGACCCCCCCCCAAATTTTTGTCCCCCTCACTGTTAGTGTCGCTCCGACGCCTCCGCTTTTAAATCTTAAATTTCAATACTTACCTCAGAGAACCAAAATGAAATCTCACGTTCTTAATCCTTTTCTTTCTTGCTTTTTTCTCTCTGCATTTTGAGAAAAGCTTTGCAGTAAAATTGGCCATTGGCAATGGTCGTAGCTAGCCAGCCGTTTTTTTGAACAATCTTCAATTGTCAATTTTAGATGTCCATTTGGGAAAAAAAAGATGGTTTTCGGCGGTTGTGTAGATTGACGGCTTTTGGCGACTCGGCTCACTAATGAAAGCGATGTACGTAGTTTAGAGTTTATTTAAAGTGTCTACATATGAAGCGAAAATTATTATTGTCTTAAATGAAAGAACTCTCAAAACGACAAAGTAACACCTTTTGCAGATCTTCGTTTCCGTGCCTCGTTGTTGAGATATTTCAATTTGTTTGATATGCAAATTAAACACTTTGACATCACACGTGTATAATGAGTTATCAGAGAAGGTTCTGTATCTTTGCTATTATCAAACAAAATCAATTAAAAATCTGTATGTCTAATGCTGTATGCGAAATAGACGCACAGGATCGGCTTCGAAGTGATTTCGTTTGATAAGAATTGGTGCTTCTCTGAGTCTTTGAGAGCGAAATACTAACGTTTGGAAGATTTAACCGGAGGCTATCAAATGTTTGACAAATAAAGAAGCCGTTTTGGTGATGTCTTTTCTTATGTAGTCTAAATTTCAGCACTGTGACCGCTTTGGAGTGATCAGCTACAGTATACATGGGTGGGGCAGGGGGTATGCCCCCCCTGAAGTTTGCTCAGAAATAGTATGATAAGGAACAGAGAGAAAATTTCAGCTGGTTTACGATGTTTTACCTAAAACATGACGATGGTTACTGGACTGTTAGCTTACAGTATCTTACTTAATAAGAAAAATACCAAAGAAAAATACCTCTCCATAGAGAGAGAAGGCGTGAACTACGGAAAATTTACAATTTGGCCGTGCGTTTCTTTGCTTCATTATAATTTCACAAATATATAAAACGCAATCGAGTTAATTGCTTTATAAGCTAAGTGACATTTCATACATATACAAGAAAAGACAGAGATAGTCCCATATAATCAAAATTCTAGTCAAGAAATTCATTTCATCACGGAATTAAGGCCTCGCGTATTTTACCAAAATAATGTATAAAGACAGAGATAGTCCTATATATATCAAAATTCTAGTCAAGAAATTCATTTCATCACGGAATTAAGGCCTCGCGTATTTTACCAAAATAATGTATAAAGACAGAGATAGTCCTATATATATATCAAAATTCTAGTTAAGAAATTCATTTCATCACGGAATTAAGGCCTCGCGTATTTTACCAAAATAATGTATAAAGACAGAGATAGTCCTATATATATATCAAAATTCTAGTGAAGAAATTAATTTCATCACGGAATTATAAGGCCTCGCGTATTTTACCAAAATAATGTATAAAGACAGAGATAGTCCTATATATATCAAAATTCTAGTTAAGAAATTCATTTCATCACGGAATTAAGACCTCGCGTATTTTACCAAAATAATGTATAAAGACAGAGATAGTCCTATATATATCAAAATTCTAGTCAAGAAACTCATTTCATCACGGAATTAAGGCCTCGCGTATTTTACCAAAATAATGTACAAAGACGGAGATAGTCCTATATATATATATCAAAATTCTAGTTAAGAAATTTATTTCATCGCGGAATTAAGGCCTCGCGTATTTTACCAAAATAATGTATAAAGACAGAGATAGTCCTATATATATCAAAATTCTAGTCAAGAAATTCATTTCATCACGGAATTAAGGCCTCGCGTATTTTACCAAAATAATGTATAAAGACAGAGATAGTCCTATATATATCAAAATTCTAGTCAAGAAATTCATTTCATCACGGAATTAAGGCCTCGCGTATTTTACCAAAATAATGTATAAAGACAGAGATAGTCCTATATATATCAAAATTCTAGTTAAGAAATTCATTTCATCACGGAATTAAGGCCTCGTGTATTTTTCAAAAAAAAAGTGTATCCTTTCTTTGTGATATGGTTGCAATATATCTTTTGTTTTCTATCCGTATAAATCATTCTCCACAACTCGCTGTCTCAATTAAACAATCTTATTTCTTGTTACCAGATGCTTTCTTTCCCGCGTTGCTACCCCCTAAATGAACTGAAAAAATATCTCGTTGACAATATTATTTGTAAGATTAGTGCATAGATAATAGAAGGGGAACTGGATAGGAAACTTACGAAACCGGAAACGATGTTTGCACAACTTGCTATGGTAATTATACGCTTATAAGCGGGCAATGCACTAACGGGTGGTCCCACATGGCTAAAATCAGACACTGCTGAATTTAAGTGATATTACACTTTTCTCTAATTTCAGCAATAGGTGCATTAGCTGCTTTTAAGTGTGTAATTACCATAGCAAGTTGTGCAAACAACGTTTCCGGTTCTTTATCCTCGTTCGAAGTTTCCTATCCAGTTCCCCTTAGATAATGGGATCTATGATTAGTGCTTCAATCTCGCTCAATATTGAATTCTGGACTTAATTATATTTTATTGTGCCACTTAGAGTAACCAGGGACTTTAAGATCTACGACGTCAACCCAACAACGACGTCCTTTAAACAAAATAATTCTTTTTGCAAAACAAAGAGAATGAATAATTTTAAGTCCCATCTCAACAGCGTCCTTGTTCTTTATACAACGCCACTTAGAGCATTTTCACGTCTTCAGGACGACGTCAACTGCTAAAAGATGAATACTGTTGCTTGAGATTGACTTCAATACAGACACTACAATAATTATAGCAATACTGGGTGTTTTGAGAGTCATTAAGCTAGTTTCAAAATATCAAATTTAATAGTCAGTTAACCGTGACTTCTTTAAATTGTAAAACTAGCATCTTGAAGTTCCTAATAAGTGTATATTGGTGCTTCTCTGAGCCTTTGAGAGCGAAATACTAACGTTTGGGCGATATAACCGCCAGTGGCATCGCTTGTCCCCCGCAGTTCTCTTCAAGACCAATTTTGAGATTCTTCCTAATCCGGCGATGATTCCAAGTGCCCGGCCAGCTCACACCGCTAGCTGGACAAATAGTTTACAAGTGTGTGAATGTGTTTTTCACATCTTTTCTTGCGTTAGTTCACCCAGGGCCGTATCCAGGCGGTTTGACACGCCGGTACACCGGTTTGGGCGTCCAAACTAGGTACCCAAAAATATAAACTATGTACTACAATTTGAGAGTTTTTTCAAAAACCGTACAAGAATTTAAAAATCACCCCTCTCAGAATGTTAAAATTCACATCTCAGAATGTAGGACATGGCATTTCCGAGACTCTAAATTTCAAAATTTTCCGGGAGGGCATGCCCCCAGACACCACTAGAGCGTTCCTACTATGTGTTAGGTCCACACAACAATTTGGGTTAAGTTTACGAATGTTTGGGGGTTAAGGTTAATGCACCCGAAACGATCATATATATTTTAAAATCACAATTATCTATATAAAAACTATTATGTAGAATTAACATGAAGTACCAACAATTATGACGTCATCATTTTGTCGCCCCCCCCCCTCTCCCAAGTCTGGCGACGCCATTGATAACCGCAGTTAATGGCTTTACAGGGGGGTGCGCACTCCCCTGGCCTGGACCAAGGGGTGCCAATTGCTTTGTCAAATCCAAATAATTAAAGGACGCCAACCTCGTCCCCAGGGCATTTTGCCTCCACGTTGGGAGGTCGGCGAAAATGGCCCTGGCATCGACTGGTCGATTCTATAATCGGATTGGCCGGTTTAAAAACTTGATTAATTCAGATACAGTGTAATTTATTCATCAAAATATGAATTGCAATAAATCCACTCTGCGAAGTTCATCCAAAGAATTGTAACGATAGCTTTGGTTAAAGTCAAGAACAACATTAGATATATGTTTCTTCCCGACATTTGAATGTATCCTGAATAATTGTAGGGAGTATCATGATGAATAATGCTAGCCAGTTGCATTTATGATAAAGGTTCACATGAGTGATTCGGCAGAGCGTTAAATATTTCTCATTTATTATTCATGTATTCGTATTATACCATAGTCAATCGAGAAATGGTCTGGAAACTCGGCAAACTTCAAAGCGCCTATAATGAGCTGTCATTTTATGTTGAACCGTACCTTACACCGTGCACATCCTTTGTTTTAGGTTTATTAATATTTAAATAGCACGGTTGAGTGATTGAACTGAAACGTTGCTATTGGACAATTCGTTCATTATACTAAAATACAATGTGTTCAGTGACCGTGCACCGTGCACAAAAATGCATAAAGGCGAACAAAAAGATAGACCAAAGACTTTAGCTGAGTTTCCAGACCATGTCTCGATTGACTATGATTATACAAAAACGAAACACAAAGACCGCATAAATTTTCTTGCCAAAACACCCCAAAATTCTGGGTGTCACGTGACCAGCCGATGCCAGGGCCATTTTCGCCGACTCCCAACGTGGAGGCAAAATGCCCTGGGGACGAGGTTGAAAGGACGCATTCATTCAATGTCCGTGTAAACTTCATGCTATCATATGATTCATAGATATATGATTCATATATTAGCTATCATATGATTCATAGCTATTAATAGTTATCTTTTTATAAAAATTATTGCCCAGCAAATAATTCGTAACAAAGCCATGATAAAATATCCAAAGTCGTAAGTAAGCATGATAAAACATTTTTTTAATAAAAAGCTAATGTTTCGTCACTAACCAGCGACATCATCAAAGTGATAAATATTTACAAAAATGTCTCAGCTTTATACCTACGCAATTACAAAAATAGATGTGATAGGAGAATAATAAATGAGGGAGACGTCAGAAGTGAAGAGTCACCCGCGAAGGTGAGAAGTCAGAATAACATTAAAGGAAAGGATCTAATATTAGCATTAAGTGATGGATTTATTTTTGATATGAGTAAACTTTCTCGGAGAAGGACATTAAATTCTGTATTACCAGATGATAAAATAGAGAAGTCATCAAACGAGATAGGATGACCAGGTGTTAATAGGTATAAAAAAAAATTCTGGTGGGGTTCCCCCCGTCCCCCCAGCTCGGCCCCTGGGCCCTGCCAGGGGGCTGTGTCCCCAAGCCCCTGCCATAGCTCCCTCAGCGGCGATCCCCACACCGCAGACTTAATCTCACTTCGTTCGCTCAGCACGTACCCCCTACCAGATCAAGCTGAATCCATCACTGTATAACCGGAGGCTATCAAATGTTTGACAAAGAAGCCGTTTTTAGAGGTGTCTTTTCTTATCTAGTCTAAATTTCAGTACTGTGATCGCTTTGGAGTGATCAGCTATACATGGGTGGGGCAGAGGGGCCATGCCCCCTTAAAATTTGCTCAGAAATAGTATGATAAGGAACAGAGAAAAAATTTCAGCTGGTTTACGATGGTTTACCTAAAACATCACGACTGTTACTGGACTGTTAGCTTACAGTGTCCTTCTTAATAAGAAAAATAGCATGAAATAAAAACATTGGATGTATTCAAATATTTCAAATTTTTATGTTGTCTTTTGACTGTTTAAAATGACGTTTCATAACCTTTCATAACCCGAGTCCTTCATCAGAGTAAAAACTAGAGTGTTGTGTAGGCAGTGTTTTAGATAGAGCAAAGTGAAAAGATGGTAAACTGTTGAGAATAGTTTTGATAATGAAATACTGACGTTTCGAGCAGAGCCCTTCATCAGAGTAAAAACTAGAGTGTTGTGTAGGGAGTGTTTTAGATAGAGCAAAGTGAAAAGATGGTAAACTGCTGAGAAAGTTTTAATAACGAAATACTGACGCTTCAAACAGAGCTCTTCATCAGAGTAAAAACTAGAGTGTTGTGTAGGCAGTGTTTCAGATAGAGCAAAGTGAAAAATGGTAAACTGCTGAGAATAGTTTTAATAATGAAATATTGACGTTTCAAGCAGAGCTCTTCATCAGAGTGAAAAGTAGAGTGTTATGTAGGCAATGTTTTAGGTAGAGCAAAGTGAAAAGATGGTAAACTGCTGAGAATAGTTTTAATAACGAAGTACTGACGTTTCAAGAAGAGTCCTTCATCAGAGTAAAAACTAGAGTGTTGTGTAGGCAGTGTTTTAGATAGAGCAAAGTGAAAAGATGGTCAACTGCTGAGAATAGTTTTAATAACGAAATACTGACTTTTCAAGCGGAGTCCTTCATCAGAATAAAATGTGAAAATAAGAAGTATATGTAGAAATGAGGATTAGTCCGTGCTCGTTCGTGTGGAGTCAATTATACAAGCGACGTTTTTACCACCATTCAGGGCCTCGCCCTTCACCTTTTGCCTTGCTGTTATAGAATCATATTCATGTGGCGTCTACAGTTCTCGGAATACAGTGAGATTTATCCCAAGATTCTCGCTTGGTGTCTCTTGGCAGAAACTCCAGTTTACCGAAGTGGTCACGGTCGATAGCGAGTGAAAACCGATCTACTCCGGCATTGGCCCGAGCCGTATGGAGTGATGGGAGGTTATCGTTTATAGATTCTGCCATTCTGAACAGAATTGACTAATCTAGCAACATATAGAGGAATGGATTAACACAGCTATTGGACATAGCCAGAATGACGAGTGAGAAATGAACAAAACCATTCGGATTCGATCCCCTATATCTCCACCTACCCTGTAGTGATCCATATATCCCCAGCTACCCTGTAGTGACCCATATATCCCCAGCTACCCTGTAGTGATCCCTATATCCCCAGCTACCCAGGGATCCTCTCAACCTCGTACCCAGGGCCATTTGTAGGGAACTGGGCCAAGATGGCGAATAAAACAAAATGGCGGGAACAAATGGCCCTGGTGGAGGCTAGCTCAAAATGCGCAGTATATTGCGCATTTTATTAACTAGAACTCAGTTCTTTACACAGTAATTACACCTAATTATTGCATGGTTTAAAATATTATTTCTCGTGCCGTGTGCAGGAACAACCGACAAGGTCAAAATACAATTTTTTTAAAAAAAATACAAAATCAAACCGTTAGATTTACGTCATAAGCTATTGACCAATCAGAGGCTGAGATAGCCTAGCCTCCACCAGGGCCGCTTGTTCGCGCCATCTTGTCCCAGTAAAAAAAATTGGTCCTGGGTACGAGGTTGGGATCCTCTATATCCCCAGCTACCCAGCTACTATGTAGTGATCCCCTATATCTCCAGCTACCCTGTAGTGATCCCCTATATCCCCAGCTACCCTGTAGTGATCCTCTATCCCAGTGTTCTTTGCAAGTTTCGCACTTTCACATTGCCGCCATCTTGGTTTAGTACGCAAGTCATCGCATGACCAGCTCTGCTTTTTCTATATTTTTCTACTTCAAATTCACATTCTGTTTGACACGTAATAACTTAATAACAATAATTGAAAAATTTCAAAATTGCTTTTTTTGAAAAATTTCAGCTTTAACTTTTGGATAATTAGAATTTTAGAATTCAGTAAATTAGTAAAAAAATAACTGTTACCGGTTGTGTTCATATTCACTAACTGAAAATTGCATTTTAAACGTTCATATTCGGTGGTATTACTGTTAAGATTCAAAAATTGTTAAATATATTAATTATTCCTACGACCTTGAATCGATACAAAATTCAAACAATGAATATTTCCGCCGTATTAACTCGCCCTTCGCGCTTGCCTATATTTTCAATATTTCTTCCGTTTTAAATGCTTTTCCATTTAAAAAAACAACTATTCAACAAACACTAGACATTCTAAGAGTTGTAGACTAATAAAATTTGTAGAAATTACTTACTGTTGCAGCATTTCTTCAAATTCTTCGCAGTGAAGCACTCTTCTCGACCCAACAACCAAGTCGCTTGCTTTCACTTCGGCTTTAAAAAATCCAATGTTTGACGACCAGAAACCGTTCAAACTTTCCCCTCACAGAACCTAACATCGTCCAACGTCCCAATAAACATTTAAGCAACGAAATAAGAGGAAGAAATGAGCTCAAATTGACATTATTTGACGACAAAGTGTGAACCTAGTGTTGTCTTGTTGACGGCCATCTTGCTTTGGTGCTTTAAAACTATTCTCCTGAGGATTGAACTTTCCCGCGCTTAACTTTTCCTCGCTTCTGATTGGCTCATGCTGACGCCATCCAGCATGGCAGGGCTCTGGTACCCAGGGACACTTACCCGGGTCCTGTGGCTGTATAAGACCTATGATTCGCTATTAATAATAATAATAATAATAATAATAATAATAATAATAATAATAATAATAATAATAATAATAATAATAATAATAATGATGATAATAATAATGATATTAATAATAATAATGGAAACTTTATTAAATGTTTTTCTTTTCTACATATACAATTATAAATCTCGCTTATTAAGGTAATTTACAATTGGCTACTTGAATCACAACTAATAATAATAATAATAATAATAATAATAATAATAATAATAATAATAATAATACTACTACTACTAATAATAATAATAGTAATAATAATAATCATAATGGTAATAATAATCCTCATTGATCCAGTGTTACTACAGAAGGAAACCAGAGTAAACCAAACTAACTTTATTTATACTGGATAACCCTATCAGTCATATCTAAACTGTTCTCTCTAGAGGTCCAGTAAGGACCATCCTTCATTGATCCAGTGTTACTGCAGAAGGAAACCAGAGTAAACTAAACTAACTTTATTTATACTGGATAACCCTATCAGTCATATCTAAACTGTTCTCTCTAGAGGTCCAGTAAGGACCATCCTTCATTGATCCAGTGTTACTACAGAAGGAAACCAGAGTAAACTAAACTAACTTTATTTATACTGGATAACCCTATCAGTCATATCTAAACTGTTCTCTCTAGAGGTCCAGTAAGGACCATCCTTCATTGGTCCAGTGTTGCTACAGAAGGAAACTAGAGTAAACTAAACTAACTTTATTATACTGGATAACCCTATCAGTCATATCTAAACTGTTCTCTCTAGAGGTCCAGTAAGGACCATCCTTCATTGGTCCAGTGTTGCTACAGAAGGAAACCAGAGTAAACTAAGCTAACTTTATTTATACTGGATAACTCTATCAGTCATATCTAAACTGTTCTTTCTAGAGGTCCAGTAAGGACCATCTTTCATTGATCCAGTGTTACTACAGAAGGAAACCAGAGTAAACTAAACTAACTTTATTTATACTGGATAACTCTATCAGTCATATCTAAACTGTTCTTTCTAGAGGTCCAGTAAGGACCATCCTTCATTGGTCCAGTGTTACTACAGGAGGAAACCAGGGTAAACTAAACTAACTTTATTTATCCTGGATAACTCTATCAGTCATATCTAAACTGTTCTCTCTAGAGGTCCAGTAAGGACCATCCCTCATTGATCCAGTGTTACTACAGAAGGAAACCAGGGTAAACTAAACTAACTTTATTTATCCTGGATAACTCTATCAGTCATATCTAAACTGTTCTCTCTAGAGGTCCAGTAAGGACCATCCTTCATTGGTTCAGCATTACTACAGAAGGAAACCAGAGTAAACTAAACTAACTTTATTTATACTGGATAACCCTATCAGTCATATCTAAACTGTTCTTTCTAGAGGTCCAGTAAGGACCATCCTTCATTGGTCCAGTGTTACTACAGAAGGAAACCAGAGTACCCAGGAAAACCTGTGGTGTTTGATAGAGTCAAATCACATAATAAATTATAAAACAAACTCCCAAATAAACAAACACAAACAAATTGACAATTTATTTTAATTAATTGATATTTAAAAATTATTAAGCAAAGTTGAGCAAAATAGTGTGATATCTTAAGAGATTTCAGTTTGTCTCTTTAAAGTAAAATCTTTTGTTCAACTATGTTTATACTAAAACAATCCTCGCTGTCTATGAACGATAATCAACTTTGCTACTTACTGCTCATAGATACCATGTAATGCATGCTCAATGTCTATACACATAAAAACGCACAAGTTGTTACAGACGTGCAAGCAAGTTGTTACAAGGCTGTTCAACAGGCTGTCACCGTCATGTGTTCGCACTGGCTGTCCCAGTCTGTTAACATGTCTGGAATAGGTTGTCGACAACTTGTAACAAGGCTGATGACTCCAACAGACTGATGACAAGTTGTTCCAACAACCTGTTACCCCTCTGCACTCAACAAGTTGTTAACAATTAATTATTTGAAAGTTTTCATGGCGATAAAGTAATATAAACAAGTTTTGTAGAAACACCACATAAAATATTTCTTTGCTAAGCTTTCGGCCTGTGGACTCAGGCCTTCTGATAAAGGCCTAAGTCAACAGGCCAAAAGCTTAGCAAAGAAATATTTAGCGTGGTGTTTCCACAAAACTTATTTATATTAAGTCAAGGTTGTAGCAGCTTCTTGAATGAACAGCATTGTTACAACTTGTTCCCAGCCTGGCTACAAGCCTGTTGCGAACACATCCTGTTGACAAGCTGTGAGATTTTTACGTGTGTACGTGTGTAGACATCGAGCATGCTTAAAAATCTCACAGCTTCTCAACAGGATGCGTTCGCAACAGGCTTGTAGCAAGGCTGGGAACAAGTTGTAACAATGCTGTTCATTCAAGAAGCTGTTACAACCTTGTTTGCAGCTCTGTAACAGCTTGTGCGTTTTTACGTGTGTAATTGATTGGTCAAAATTTATTCATTAAATTGTTGTCGTAGGCCAGTGTACGCTACATGCTGACTGCTTATACGAACAGTGGCCACAATCGCTCCCTTTGTACTAAACCTCCAAATGATGTCCCCACTTGAAGCATTCAGAGCCACCATCGGTCCTGCAATTGTACCAACGTATAGCATACCATTCCTCGCAATCTTTGGTGAAGAAAAGATTTCTACATCATCAATCCTTTTAGACCAGATGATGTCAGCATTTGAGGAATTCACAGCTAGCACCATGCCACCACCTGAAGCAAGGAAGAGCCGACCATCGTCTAAGACCAATGGAGAGGATCTCAACTCAGGAATAAATACTAAAAAAAACAAGAATGGTCAGTCAGTACACAGTCAATGAAGCACCACGACAGTCTTTAACCCATTCCTGCCTGAACTGGCCAAAATGGTTCGTTTATTGTTTTACTGTGTCTAACACCAGATGATTTTACTCATCAAAGAGAGGACCCTCAGACATCCTAGGCAGCAATGAATTAACAAGTGATTAATCCATTCCTGCCTGAGCTGGCCAAAAATGGTCCCTTTATTGTTTTATTCTGTCTAACACCAGATGATTTTACTCATCAAAGAGAGAACCCTCAGACATCCTAGGCAGCAATGAGTTAACAAGTGATTAATACATTACTGTCTGAGCTGGTCAAAAATGATCTCTTTATTGTTTTACTCTGTCTGACACCAGATGATTTTACTCATCAAAGAGAGAACCCTCAGACATCCTAGGCAGCAATGAGTTAACAAGTGATTAACCCATTCGTGCCTGAACTGGCCAAAATGGTTCGTTTATTGTTTTACTCTGTCTAACACCAGATGATTTTACTCATCAAAGAGAGAACCCTCAGACATCCTAGGCAGCAATGAGTTAACAAGTGATTAACCCATTCCTGCCTGAGCTGGTCAAAAATGGTTCATTTACTGTTTTACTCTGTCTAACGCCAGATGAGTTTACTCATCAAAGAGAGAACCCTCAGACATCCTAGGCAGCAATGAGTTAACAAGTGATTAACCCATTCCTGCCTGAGCTGGTCAAAAATGGTTCCTTTACTGTTTTACTTTGTCTAACACCAGATGATTTTACTCATCAAAGAGAGAACCCTCAGACATCCTAGGCAGCAATCAAAAATGGTTCTTTTATTGTTTTACTCTGTCTAACGCCAGATGCGTTTACTCATCAAAGAGAGAACCCTCAGACATCCTAGGCAGCAATCAAAAATGGTTCCTTTATTGTTTTACTCTGTCTAACGCCAGATGAGTTTACTCATCAAAGAGAGAACCCTCAGACATCCTAGGCAGCAATGAGTTAACAAGTGATTAACCCATTCCTGCCTGAGCTGGTCAAAAATGATCCCTTTATTGTTTTACTCTGTCTAACACCAGATGATTTCGCTCATCAAAGAGAGAACCCTCAGACATCCTAGACATCAATGAGTTAACAAGTGATTAACCCATTCCTACCTGAGCTGGTCAAAAATGGTCCCTTTATTGTTTTACTGTGTCTAACACCAGATGATTTTACTCATCAAAGAGAGAACCCTCAGACATCCTAGGCAGCAATGAGTTAACAAGTGATTAATCCATTCCTGCCTGAGCTGGTCAAAAATGGTTCCTTTATTGTTTTACTCTGTCTAACACCAGATGCTTTTATTAATCAAAGAGAGAACCCTCAGAGATGGCAGCAATGGATTAACAAGTGATGATTCCTGGCTGAGCTAGCCAAAAATAAAGACTTGATTAAACTAAACTCACCTGATTTCTTCCACTCAATGAGACCACTCTCAATGTGGACAGCATACAGTGTCCCTTCCAGACAAGCTATAAACACCAAGCCTGTAGATCTCTGAATAGTAGGAGACGAATACACCTCAGATTGTACCTCCAGTATCCACAATGACTCCCCACTTTCCACATTGTTCCCATAACATCTTGACTCGACCGTACACATCACAACAATGTTACGCTTTTCATCAACAGCTGGTGATGCAAAAATTCCACCAATCACAGACGACCATACAACCGAGCCAGACTCACCATGCAATGCGAATACAGTCCCAACACCAGGCTCTTTCGATAGACCACCGATAAACACCAACTCGCCCCCACCAGCTAATGCAGGCGTGGCCCACACAGGGTCACCAAGATCCTTCTTCCAATGTAACTCCCCCGTGGGACTCACACAGTAAATATAGTTGTCAAGACAACCAAACAACAAATAACCCGAGTCACTCAACCTCACCGATGACGTCACAGAATCACCCACTTCAAATTTCCATGCAAGGGAACCGTTATTTGAGTAGAAGGCTCTTATCTGTTTATCATCCGCACCGCAATAGACCACCGAGCCATCATCATTTGTAGCACACACTGACCCGGTTTCATCAGCAGTTTGATGTTTCCATAGCAGCTGACCAGTGAGGCCGTCCAAGGCGTAGATCCAGTGATCATCAGAGCCAAAATAAAGAGCAATATCTTCATTCAAATTCACCTCGCGCTCAACAACAATTGATGGATTCTCGATAATCTTTGCTTTATCACGTGAACCATCTTTCTCAGGAAACTAAAAAACAACAAAAAAATTTTTTTGGTTGATGCTGCATAATTCACAACCTTAGCTCTCCATCTGAGCAGGGTTTGAAATTTGAGATTTTCAGCAGTATCCAAGTGGATACCAGGTTTCTGAATTTGGTATCCCTCCTTGAAATCTAGTATCCCATATTTGAATACTAAACATCTCAACTTGCAATATCTAAAATTAACTATAACAATTTGTGATAGTACTTACATTAAGACGTTATACGCTACATTGTAAGACATTATGTTACATTGTAAGACGTTACGCTACATTCTATGACATTACATTACATTCTAAGACATTACGCTACATTGTAAGACGTTACGTTACATTCTAAGACATTACGCTACATTCTAAGACGTTACGCTACATTCTAAGACATTACATTACATTCTAAGACATTACACTACATTCTAAGACGTTACGCTACATTCTAAGACGTTACGCTACATTCTAAGACGTTACGTTACATTGTAAGACATTACGTTACATTGTAAGACGTTACGTTACATTGTAAGACGTTACGTTACATTGTAAGACATTACGTTACATTGTAAAACGTTACGCTACATTGTAAGACGTTACGTCACATTGGAAGACGTTACGTTACATTGTAAAACGTTACGTTACATTGTAAGACGTTACGTTACATTGTAGACATTACGTTACATTGTAAGACGTTACGCTACATTCTAAGATGTTACGCTACATTGTAAGACATTACGCTACATTGTAAGACATTACGTTACATTGTAGGACATTACGTTACATTGTAAGACATTACGTTACATTGTAAGACGTTACATTACATTGTAAGACATTACGCTACGTTGTAAGACATTACGTTACATTGTAAGACATTACGCTACATTGTAAGACGTTACATTACATTGTAAGACATTACGTTATATTGTAAGACATTACGCTACATTGTAAGACGTTACATTACATTGTAAGACATTACGCTACGTTGTAAGACGTTACGTTACATTGTAAGATATTACGTTACATTGTAAGACATTATGTTACATTGTAAGACATTACGCTACGTTGTAAGACATTATGTTACATTGTAAGACATTACGCATACACTTTCTCAAAGTCCTTTTCAAACATTTTTGACCTTCCGACATTTTTGTTTCGTTCCCCGCAGGAACGAAACTGTTACTGTTTTAGCTTTCCATTGACGTCACAAAAGAAACTGTCATCACAGATGAAAATAGTCCAATCGCAGTGCAGTGTTGTTGGCAGCTTAAGCCAAAACGTCGATCTTTCGCATAAAAAATTCCGCATAAAAAATTTAGTTGTAGGCGTAGTTGAACGCCAAAACGAAGTGAAATAATATCGCTGATCTAGCATAATTAGCTGAACGACGTAAACAATCCCATGGGAAGTGAATCATACAATACTATAAACACGCGAATGCCGAGTACTGTAGGAACTTTTCCCTCTTTGAATTCTCCGAAATTGCATTCTAACTGCTCGTTGCCGCTTTAGATTTAGTAATAAAGATTGAGATTGGGCGAATAGCATTCCGAAAGGTCGGGTCGTGTCAGTGGTCAAGTTGACCCTTCGCCTTGGAAAAGCTACTCAATCACTCCAGTATTTATTCCGATCAAATACAAACTTTGAAAGAATTACACACGGATTGAAGATTATTTAATAATTTTTAACTTAAATATCGGTGGCATAAATGACTGCTAATGTAGCCGGCTTTCCTAAACAGCGACATTTTATGTATCTACATATAAATATTGATAAATAACCGCAAAATTTCCGTCGTGCTGACGCCACATGTACATTTCTCCTATTTACCTATGACCGTGTATAGGAGGCAAATAAAACGTTGCCAAAATAATTGCGTTCTCAAGAAAATTGCGAGACGCTAATCGTCGCATTTAATTAAGACAAATTTATAATTCATATTAACTTCGTCGAGTTAGACGACGTCAATGCGATTTTGTTTTATACGACGAAATTAATTCAGACAAATTTAATGTTTTCCACATTAAAACACAAAAAACTAAATAAAGAGCAGGAAATTTATACATTTAATTCGTTGCGCGGTGACGTCGCATTTCAGTCTGATCACGACGGATGTCACGGATACAACGTCTTAGACGAATTTACTCCCCATTTAATTGATTAAATTACTGTAAATTCGTCTGAAATGCGACAATTGTCCGACGTATGAACTAGGCCTAAAAGAAACAGGAAGTGTGGCTGTCCCGCTGTATGTTTTGTTGATGATTATCAAGAAAACGACTCCATTGAATGACATCAAGTTCAAATTCAATCTGTTCAAATTCAGTTCCCGAGAACGTTACATTTTCCGCGACAGCATAACCATCAAAAAATTTTGCTTCCAAAATTGTAGGCTTTGTCGCGTCAGACCACTGGCAGGAATTGGCCGAGCTGCATGCCGATTGGGGGCAATGACGAATGTTAACAGCCTCTTATAAGAGGCTGACGGGAACGAAACAGCTATTTCTTTTTAGAAATAGTTTCTTGTTGACCTTTCGGTTCCTCGTTGAAAAGGACTTTTCCCACCTGCAGCGCGCCAAAATTCACCGTGGAATTTTTCGACCGGTGACGTAATTCGGGAAGTAATTACATTCAGGCTAAATTGCTATGCAAGTGCTATCTTTGGAAGTTGGAGTTAAGCAGACTCTTGAAAACGTTTTAGCAGGGGTAGAACCACTTTCCATTGCATGTACGACAACCCGAAACACGTCAAAACAGGGCGATGTACATTTCAGCGATTTCCTGCCAGAATATTTAATTAGATTCCAAAACCTGCAAGCGAAACAAGTCCGCCTTTTTCCTCCCGCTTTTCCGCTCTCTCGCCTTTACGCCCGCCCGCAAAAACTAGCGCTAAGAGGCGGACTTGGAGCAAGTCTACCCACTGATCTCTGTATAAACTGGATGGGCCATTGGGCGGGATTTTGCGTGCCAGTTGTACGATGACGTGACCACTACCCAAGATGGCTGCCACTGAAGTTCATAGCTTTCGTAGATTGAGAGCAGACAAAAAGAGTTATTTTAAGAAAATTTAAACGAATGTAAGGACACAAGAAGTACTTAATAAGATTTAAGACGTTAATTTCTTGTATTTGTTTCTGTCACTGAGCTATAAAACCTTTAAATTTCGTTGTTTTTCTTCAGTGCCAACAACAAAGAAACTTCACGACAATATAAACTGAAAAACAGACTATAAAATCTACGAAGAATTCAATTTCAAGTCTTTTATAGTAATCTTAATGCCTTAACAATATTTCGTGTTGTGTACTTGCCATCGTTTGACTGTATTTGTTGTTAAACAGTGAAAACTAAACGAACCGGCATCTGTTGTTTGCTTTACGGTTTTCCAACTCCCCCGGTACAGCACACATAATATTCCTCCCCCCGGATAATCTGACCGTACTGACGTCAAGACTACTTATGCTAGTCAACTTTAGGATTGGGAGCAAGTTCTAAGTTCTAAGCAGTTTATTTAGTTTATTTATTTTCAAAATCCATATCACTGTGTTTTGCGGAGAGAGACAAATGTCTTGAAACCAGAGATGTTACCAACACATGACTTCATGAAAATTCAATGAACTATTTAAATAACATCTGAAAATAATTAACAATAATATCCCTCTTTTTCATACTAAATAGCTATGTTAGTGATGCAAGTCGAAATATGGTGGGGTTGATATGATATACCAAAAACTAGAGATGAGCCGATTGATCGGAAACTAATCGGCCAATTTAAAATAATCGGTAATCGGCCGATTATTTTGAATAATCGGCAAAATAATCGGTGCATGTCTCAAAGCTTTTCATGAACGATGCAAACACACACGCACACCATAAGTCCGTAACTGCATAACTATAAGCCCAAACACAATAGTCCTTATTTCACAATGATTACAGACCGTTTCACACAACTCTTGACGGAAGAGTTCCGCAGTCAGACGTTTGCCACAAAGTTTACGAACTGCAAATTCGTTAAATATAGCAGCCGATCAAATAGCGAGTATTAAAACAAACTTGCAATGTTTGTCGCCAACTCCGGAAACAATGAACCGGAACTTCGGAACTCTAGTCTGTCAAACGATTTGTGAAACGCTTTTAAAAGTTTAAATTTTTAAACCAACACGAGATGGCAAAGGATCTTCACCGGTTGAAGTAGTCACGACCGAGAACATCTCAACCCAGGAAGAGCTGCAGCACTGAACCTCATCAAGACCTATGGTCTTGCTTCGCCGAGATTGTTGGGTCAAGCGACAGCACTTCCAACGCCAGCCACAAAGTTGAAGAAGAGATCGACGCCTTTCTCGCCCTTCCGCTACAGCCATTGCAAGTATGTCCTTATGTTTGGTGGTAAGCAAAGAAACTTGTTTATCCCAACTTTGTTTAAAGTTGTGCTGAAGTATCTGAGCCTCCCAATTCAAGTATTTATTCAGAGCGTGTGTGAAGAAGGAGAAGGGAGAAGGAAAAAGAGAGGTGGGGAGAGTACTTTGATATTCTACTCAACGAGGAAAATCCGTTCACAGCCAACATACCGACAACAACACCGATAGACGATCCACAACCAAGAATCTCTATGGCGGAAGTAAAGGCAGCAGTAAGTAAGATGAAGCGAGGAAAAGCAGCAGGTCCAGATGAGATCACACTGGAGATGGTACTAGCACTGGGAGAAGAAGGGATTGTATGGCTACACAGAGTAATGGATGCAATCTGGAAAGAAAAGCGAATACCCGATGACTGGTTAGAATCCATCCTGGTACCTATATTTAAGAATAAGGGAAACATCCATGAGTGTGAAGACTATAGAGGGATTAAACTTCTAGCGCAGATGATGAAATGCTTTGAGAGAATACTAGACAGCAGGATGAGAGTGTTTGTGGAGCCGTATTTGGGAGAAGAGCAGTTTGGATTTAGAAAGGGAAAGGGGACGACAGACGCTATGTTCATTGTGAGACAGATGATGGAGAGAAAGTTGGAATTTCAACAAGAGAGCTGTTGGGGTTTCTTGGACTTAGAGAAGGCGTACGACAAAATTAATAGAGGAATGATCCCACCAGTACTACGACAGTACAACGTCCCGGAAGAACTGATAACCATGGTGATGGCGCTGTACAGAACACCAAGCACGCAAGTGAGAACATACTTTGGTAAAACCAAGTCATTTGAAGTGAAAGTGGGCTTACATCAGGGCTCAGCTCTAAGTCCACAATTGTTCATAATACTGTTGGATTACATCAGTAAGCAGTGCCCAATGGAGCGAGGACAGAAGGTCATCTATGCTGACGACATTGCACTGGGAACCAACGTAGCAGAGGAATTACAACAAGCAGTAGAGAAGTGGTACAACCAACTGGCAGTACATGGTATGCGGATGAGCAAAGCAAAAACGGAAGTACTAGAAGTCTCAAGAGGTCAGCCAGTACCACGACTGCAGATTACAGTGGACGGACAGCAACTGAAGCAAACAACAGCCTTCAGATACCTAGGAAGTTGGCTACATGAGAATGGAGATCTGGATAGAGAGGTACAGGCAAGACTGCAGGGAACAGGGAACACATGGAGGAATATAAGCGGAATAATATACGACAAACGGATGCCAATGAGACTGAAGACGCAGGTGTACAAAACGATGGTAAGACCGATGATTCTATATGGGGCAGATACGTGGACAGTGAAGGAAGAACATGTGAAGAAATTGGAAGTAGCGGAGATGAGATGTCTACGAGCTATTAGAGGAGTAACAAGACGAGAGAGAATGAGAAACGAAGACATAAGGCAGGAATTGAAGGTGGCGGAACTAAGAGAGAAGATACGAGAAAGCAGGCTGAGATGGTACGGACACGTGAAGAGAATGGAAGAGATGGAGTTTGTTAGATGGGCAGCGGAGCGCAGGGAACCAGGAACAAGGAAGAGAGGACGACCGAGAAAGCGATGGATGGATTGTGTTCGGGATGATGGGAGAGTAGTGGATCTGGACAAAGTAGATGACAGAATAGAGTGGAAAGAGGTGTCGAGACGACACGACCCCCCTTGAGGGGACAAACGGGATGATGATGATGATGATGATGATGATGTGCGTGGTTTAGCGAGGCAGGGAACATTTACGCAGTATATCTAACCTTATTATATCTCGATTGTTGTTTCTACACTGCCTACGCAGCACTCTACTTTTATTACAGGGAACATTTCCATGGACAAACGAAACAGGCTAGCACCACATAAAGCGGATATTTTGTTTTTACATCACAATTTGTCAAATACTAATAGCGTAGCACATACGGATTTATAAAACTGAAAGTCGGACAAACAAAACGAAATTGATTCTCAAAACAGGCAAAACTAATCATCACGAAACATTTCTGTTATATTTTACAAATCTTGCTGCAATTTAGCAATCCCAACAACATTGCAAAACTGCGCAGGGACTGGTAACCAACAACGTAGCACTAATCGGCATATGCCGATTAATCGGCCGATTATTTGTATTAATCGGTCACCAAGTAATCGGCTTCAGTAATCGGAAATTTTCGTAATCGCCTCATCTCTACCAAAAACAAGGTATTTTGTATTGACCTTGCTATGTTTCGATTTGTATATATTTTTCTTTTTATAACGCTGCCTACGCAGCACAGCTACTTCAGTATATACTTAGCGATAATTATAATCATTTTTAGTCTATACTGTAGAAAGAATTTAACCATAATTGTAACAGATCATCTCCTTTTTCTGTAAATAATTTTAAATATTTTTAAGATACTTTTTAAGTATATTACACTATCATTGAAAAACTAATTTGCTTTGGCAATACTTGTAAAAGGTCGTGCTAATAAAGCTAGTATTTAAGCCTGGTTTCCATATAGTTGTAATTGTTGTAATTCAGTCAGCGACTATCACCGATCAAGTCTTACAACAATTACAACTTAATGGAAACGCTTGCTGTAATCCAATCGGCGACACTCGGAGACTGATGTAGAAGATGAATCAGGTTCAACTTCTACAACAATTACAACAATCGCCGATGCGACAACAGTTAATGGGAACATCAATCACCGACAGTCGGCGACTTTTTGCTAGATGTTTGCAACGTGAAACACAAAAGTATTTATAAAAACCGGTCAAATCCTTTCAAAAGAACCTCGATTTTGTTAAAGAAGTCTACTAAATGACTATAGTTCGAAGACTTGAATGCCGTACGCCAAATCAAATATTTGCAACTGTCGTCAAACGTCCACGAAACATGAGACTGAAGCGGCAACGTTATTGAGCGTGTAAATAATGCTTGTTATATGTTACATAAGCTAAAAATGATCACAAACATAGTTTTAGTCATTCAGTTTGTTTTTGAATATCAAGCTTAGCTCATCTCAACTTTGTCAAGACCGAGAAGTCCTCAGTCCGAGCGAATCGGCGATTTGAATTACAACAATTACAACTATATGGAAACACGACTGTTGTAAAAGATCGCAAACAATCTCTGATCAATCGCCGACTGAATTACAACAATTACAACTATATACATGGAAACCGGGCTTAACGTTAGCCAGTGGCGAGAGCAGTGAAGTCTATCACATGCACGACATTTGGGTCATATTAATTACCGACAAAAGCCGACAAAAACCGACAAGAGACCGACAAAAATCGCCATAGCACAACGAAGCACCTGATTTGAAGAAATCTAAAGCTCGCAAACGCTTGGTCGACTAATATTAATAAGATATCGTGTTACTCACTCCAAGAGAAAATGGTCCTAAATCCGACAAAAACTAAAGAGATGATAATCGACTTTCGAACAGTTAAAACAGAATTACCACTAACCATGATTGATGGCCATCCTATTACAAGAGTGAATTCCTATAAACTTCTTGGTATTTGGTTCGATTCTAACCTCAAGTGGCACTCTAATACTACCTCAATTATTAAAAAAGCCAGGAAGAGACTGTATCTTTTGAAGGTCCTGAAGAAGTACGGGGCTCCTGTCAACGATTTAATTGCGTTGTACTGCTCTGTGGTGAGATCAACCCTTGAATATGGCGACATTTTGTGGCATGGAGGCAAGGCTTAGACATAGAAAGAATTCAAAAACGAACCTTGAGATTAATTGAACCCAACCTAAATTATGAACAAGCACTGGAACATTTAAATTTAGAAACTCTGTCGGAAAGGCGTGAAAAACACTGTATCGAGCTTGTTAAGCGAATGTCTTCACCGTCACATAAACTTCATCACTTACTCCCAGATAGGGTAAATGACGTTAGACAAAGAACAACAAGATACGACGGCAAGAAGTTTTATAATTTTAAATATCGAACTGATCGATTTAAAAACAGTCCTTTGGTTTATGCTATTAATAGCTATAATAGCAATGCATATAGTTTTGATATTTTTAATCAACTTTCAAATCATTGTATATATTCTCTCGACATTCAACTATTTTACTAGTTTTATTAATATTAATAGTTATAAATATTTATAAAAAAATTGACGAAGCGCGGCCAGGATTACACATAATGAAAAGACAAACGTTCTCTGACCAAATATTCAGATTTAATTCGAGCTTTCGGCTGCCAGACTGCAGCCTTCAACGGGATAATAAAAATGAAATATAAAACCATATATACATACAAATATTATGGAACGCCTAAATAAAATAAAATAACTCATTAGGCTATTAATATTGTATCAGATTACTAGGCGTTCCATAATATTTGTATGTATATATGGTTTTATATTTCATTTTATTATCCCGTTGAAGGCTGCAGTCTGGCAGGCGAAAGCTCGAATTAACTCTGAATATTTGGTCAGAGAACGTTTGTCTTTTCATTATAAATATTTAGTTACATTTTATGATAGTAATAAGGTTGTGTAGTGTTAGTATTTTTAATCCCAAATTTGTAAATGTACGGCAATTAAGGTTAATACCTTTCATCGTGCATATTTAATAAAATCCAGTATTATTATTATTATTATTATTATTATTATTATTATTATTATTATTATTATTATTATTATTATTATTATTATTATTATTATATAAAAGAATATTTTCCGGGAAGATTCTCGTCAAATCATCGTCGGTCGTCCTCGTGGGAATTTAAGCAAGTACGGCAAGAGAGATTAAGGGAAGAAATTTTGTTTTACTTCCAGAAATTGCAGCTTGATGTTAGTAATAATTGTCAGTTGTTTGCTGTACAAGCTGTGTTAGTTAGTAATAACACAGCTTGTACAGCAAACAACTGACAATTATTACTAACATCAAGCTGCAATTTCTGAAACTAACTAACAGTGTTTAACTGGAAACTTACTGTTACAACGCGACTTGTAGACCAACAAGTACTTGTAACCGAGCGGTGAAGACTCGTTCCTGGAGGACTGGGCACAGTCTAAGGTATAATTACCTTAATTAACCTTGCTCCGCTATCTGAGTTCTAGTGGCTCAATGGTTAGAGCGTCTGGCTAGCATTCAGAAGGTTGTGGGTTCGAGTCCCGCTTAGAGCTCAGAGTTTTTCTGAGTATTACTAACTAACACAACTTGTACAGCAAACAACTGACAATTATTACTAACATCAAGCTGCAATTTCTGAAACTAACTAATGGTGTTTAACTGGAAACTTACTGTTACAACGCGACTTGTAGACCAACAAATACTTGTAACCGAGCGGTCAAGACTCGTTCATGGAGGACTGGGCACAGTCTAAGGTATAATTACCTTAATTAACCTTGCTCCGCTATCTGAGTTCTAGTGGCTCAATGGTTAGAGCGTCTGGCTAGCATTCAGAAGGTTGTGGGTTCGAGTCCCGCTTAGAGCACAGAGTTTTTCTCAGTATTACCAACTAACACAGCTTGTACAGTAAACAACTGACAATTAACTTTTTTGTTCTTACCACGTTGTGACGTCATCTGTGCATCTATAACTGAACAGACAACGGCAAAATGGATTCTATTTGTTAACTATCTATCTCAAAGAATCCTGTCTATGGCCCTGTTTGTCGGACTTTGTCGGGCTATTGTCGGCTTTTGACGGTTTTTGACGGTTCTTGTCGGTACTTACTGTACTTACTGTCGGTACTTACTGTTTTCTCCATAGCTTCAGTGATGTCGTCCTCATCAATTTGTCCCTGTAGATCTCGAATAAGTTGAATATCTTGTTCGCTCAGAGGCACATATTGAGAAGCAAAATTCAAAGCAATGTGTTTTGGATCACTGGAGCGTGGAATAGTGACAACGTTCTCCCACATGGCCCAGCGAAGAACAACTTGTGGCACAGAAGCATCGTAGTCAGCGGCAATCCGCAGTAGAGTGGGGTTGGTTAGAACTGGGTTTTTATCAAAACCAATGTCAAACCAGGAACGACCAAGAGTACTGCAAGACAGAAGAAGGTCATAATTGTCACTTGTTTGCTGTACAAGCTGTGTTAGTTAGTAATACTCAGAAAAACTCTGAGCTCTAAGCGGGACTCGAACCCACAACCTTCTGAATGCTAGCCAGACGCTCTAACAAGTACTTGTAGCCGAGCGGTTAAGATTCGTTCCTGGAGGACTGGGCACAGTCTAAGGTATAAGTATCTTAATTAACCTTGCTCCACTATCTGAGTTCTGGTGGCTCAATGGTTAGAGCGTCTGTCTAGCATTCAGAAGGTTGTGGGTGCGAGTCCCGCTTAGAGCTCAGAGTTTTTCTGAATATTACTAACTAACACAGCTTGTATAGCAAACAACTGACAATTATTACTAACATCAAGCTGCAATTTCTGAAACTAACTAGAAGAAGGTCAATTAAACAAAAAGTATATATTTAACAAATAAAACATAAAGCTCCGTGCATATGTACTCTTATAAAGGTTCGTTTGACGTCATTTGAACACGAAAGAAGTTGAGTAGAGGCACGAGGCGATAGCCGAGTGCCTTTACACTTCTTTCGTGTTCAAATGACGTCAAACGTACCTTTATAAGAGTACATGTGCACAGGAGCGGTATTTGTTTTATAAAATAAGAAGAAGAAAAATCAAACTAAAAGTGAGGAATTTTTAGAATTTGGCGGGCTTTCCGGCCAGCTGACGCCATTCTACGTCATTCATGATCTCTGTTCTCTTATAAATGCACGGAGCCCAACCAATCAGAGCGTGCGTTGAGGACACCTTATTTTATATATATATATATATATATATATATATATATATATATATATATATATATATATATATATATATATATTGTAGCGATAGACACACCAGGCGGAAAACGCAATTTAAAAATGAATATCAGAGCCCAGCAAATGACTTTGAAACAAGACATAATAAAAAGAAAAGAAAATTTATTTACTGACGTTTCGTTGTTACATCACAACATCTTCAGAGCATTTAAACTATATTACAGTTGGTTCACTATATATACTACAAAGATATACTGGTTTAAATATATATATATATATATATATATATATATAATACATATATATATTTTTCAACCCATTGCTGCCTAGGATGTCTGAGGGTTCTCTCTTTGATGAGTAAAATCATCTGGTGTTAGACAGAGTAAAACAATAAAGGAACCATTTTTAGCCAGCTCAGGCAGGAATGAGTTAATCACTTGTTAACTCATTGCTGCCTAGGATGTCTGAGGGTTCTCTCTTTGATGAGTAAAATCATCTGGACAGTCTAAATATTATATGGTATAGGATCATAATAGACTTTTCAGGCTTGGACTGGCCTATGTGCCATTGTGCCAATGGCACACGCGCCCCCTATAGAATACAGTGCCGCTCAGAAATAACCTAACAAAAACCGAGGTCAAACCTAGGTTTAACCTCAGCTTAATCATAATATAACTCTGTTCAGTGTTAGTTAAACTGTCTCTAAATCACTATGGATCAAAATATGGACTGTTTTCTGTATTACTAGATAATTTTATTGTGCTTTACTAAAGTTTATTACCATTTCTATCATTGTTTAACTTAACCTCAACCGCACTGTTAGGTTACTTCTGAGAAGTACTGTACCTCAACTACGCCCCATGAACAAAATTTGCTAAACTGAGATATAAAATAATATGGCTGCCCACTGCATGTAGTTTGTTACTGAATAATACTGCTTTAACTCTTAAATTCATGTTGTGTATGCCGTATGGTAGCAAGAGGTAGACAGGAGAGTTGCTGTTCCGTAAGATATATTTTATTCCGGCAAATGGTAAGCCTGTAGGCCACTTTCGTGTCTTTTTTATATACAGTTTCTGTAAATTAATCATACGTAGGGGAACAATGACAACAACAATCACCAATTTTGAAATCTTTCTATTTACAGATGCTTGTGGGCAAATTTGTCAGTAATCCACCTTAGTAGACCAATGTCATTATTTATTAATTTCTTATTTTTAAATGCGCCCCTCTCCCTAATGGCACCATCCCTAATACGAAGCCAGTCCGACTCTGAGACCTTTTCACCAATAACGGCGCCATCTTGAATTCGCAATGCATTATTGTTAAACAAGCTCCATTAAAAGGGCGATTGCGTAGTGTTGAGACATAATGCGGTAATTTTTTCTCGATAAGTACTTTCGTGGCAACAATATCAAAATATAATAATTGTCATATTGGTAAAAGCAACAATTCTCGGACGTGTAAGGATAGATTCATGACAAATGTATCCTTATACGTACGAGAATTATTGCTTTTACCAATATGACAACGATCATATCTAGACATTGTTGCCATGAAAGTGTTTATCAAGAAACAAATTACCGCATTGTGTCTCAACACTAAGCAAGCACCCTTTTAATTGAGCTTATTACCCTGGATAGACCACAATGCATTGCGAATTCAAGATGGCGCCGTTATTGGTGAAAAGGTCCATTATACTGTAGATGATAGTACAGTATAGTACATTGATATGGTGTGGTGTGGTATGGTGTGGTATGGTGTGGTATGGTGTGGTATGGTGTGATGTGGTATGGTGTGGTATGGTGTGGTATGGTGTGGTATGGTGTGGTATGGTGTGGTGGGGCGTGGTGTGGTATGGTGTGGTGTGGTATGGTGTGGTGTGGTATGGTGTGGTATGGTATGGTGTGGTATGGTGTGGTATGGTATGGTGTGGTATGGTCCAGTGTGTGGTATGGTGTAGTATGGTACAGTGTGGTATCGGCACTACAAACCTTCTAATACAGTTGTTTCAAGTTCTTTCCATCCATCTTCCCAAGTTCTAGTTGAATCACCTTTCTTGCACGTCAAACGACCATCTTCTTCTTCTTCACAATCCTTGGCATGGAGCATCATTATATCAATATAGTCAACCTAGAAGAAAACATGAAAACATCACTCATCAGTGTAGTGTATTTCATTCATTTATCAACACTCTTCATCCCTTCCTCCCTCTCCCTCTCTTCTCCCTCAATCTCTTCTCCCCCCCTCTTCTCTCTCCCTCCCTCCCTCCCTCTCTCTTCTTCTTCCTCTATCTCTTCTCCCACCCCCCTCTCTTCACCCTCCCCTCTCTTCTCCCTCCTTCCCCCTCTCTTCTCCCTCCCCCTCTCTTCTTCCTTCCTCCCTCTCTCCTCCCCCCTCTCTTGTCTCTCCCTCGCTCTCTCTTCTTCTTCCTCCCTCTCTTCTCCCTCCCCGTCTCTTCTCCTTCCCTCCTCCTCTCTTCACCCTCCCCTCTCTTCTCCCTCCTTGCCTATCTCTTCTCCCTCACCCCCTTGTTCTCCCTCCCAGCCCCTCTCTTCTCCCTCCCTGCTCCTCTCTTCTCCCTCCTCCCCCTCACTTCTCCCTCCCTCCCTCCCTCCCTCCCCCTCTCTTCTCCCTCCCTCCGTCCCCCTCTCTTCCCTCCCTTCCCCTCGCTTCTCCCTCCCCCCTCTCTTCTCCCTCCCTCTCTTCTCCCTCCCCCCCTCTCTTCTCCCTCCCTCCCTCCCTTCTCCCTCCCTCCCTCCCTTCTCCCTCCCTCCCCCTCTCTTCTCCCTCCCTCCCCCTCCCTCCCCCTCCCTCCCCCTCTCTTCTCCCTTCTCCCCCTCTTCTCCCTCCCTGCCCCTCTCTTCTCCCTCCTTCCCCTCTCTTCTCCCTTCCTCCCCCTCCCTGCCCCTCTCTTCTCCCTCCCTCCCCCTCTCTTCTCCCTCCTCCCCTCCCTCCCCCTCTCTTCTCCCTCCTCCCCCTCTCTTCTCCCTCCCTCCCCTCTCTTCTCCCTCCTCCCCCTCTCTTCTCCTTCCTCCCCCCCCCTCCCCTCTCTTCTCCCTCCCCCCCTCTCTTCTCCCTCCCTCTCTTGTCCCCCTCCATCTCTCTTCTCCCCCCTCCATATCTCTTCTCCCCCCTCCATCTCTCTTCTCCCTCCATCTCTCTTCTCCCTCCATCCCCCTCTCTTCTCCCTCTCTCCAGATCATTCCACCCACGCTACCCTGCTATTCTTCTTAATACTCTACCTTTAACTTTTTAAGAGAGCTGTCCACAGCTTCAATAATTGCTCCTTCTTTGTAAATATCCTTTGGATGAACCTTATCTACAATTACAACCTCTTCTCGAGGAACACCACTATGAACTATAGCATTACCAACTGCTTCTTCATTCTTGTACGCCACTGCCGTATCAACAAGCCTTTAACAAAGAAAAAAATAATAATAAACAACTTTGTTAACCTACTGAGCAAAGATGTCCAAGGGTTGATGAATAGGCCTCGAATTTAGCGACGGCACTGGCGGCCACTGGCCGTCGGTTGCTTGTTGGCCGCTATGCCCTCGAAATATACTGAAATCCACGGCCAGTAGTGGCCTGCCCTCAACCACAGTACTTAAGCTTTGTAATACAAAGTGTACGATTAGTAAAATTGACAATAAAACCTAAAACTCTGCTGAAATATCTGCGGTATTTAAATTCACCTGCTCTGTCAGTCTTTCTGTTGAATATTCTAACAATAATCGGTTAAATTCGAGCATCTTGCATTGGATTTAGGGCTAGAGCGGCCTGACTTCAAGTAAATCACAGGCTTCGAAAACGGGTTTGACTATACATGTACTTTTTAAATCTTGCTATCAGTGATCCAGGGTTCTGCCCAGGAGCATGTGAGTGCAGGGTACCTACAGGCCCAGGGGCTCCCTCCCCCCGAGAATATGTGAAAATTAGTAATCTGGAAATGATATTTTCCAAATTGTGAGCAAGAGAAATTCATAATCCTTTACATCATGTGTCCCACAATTTTGTCAGACTATTAAATGTTACTATTAAGTATTTATGTGGATAATATAAATATTAATAAAACCGCAATGCAGTAACTGAAAGGAGAGACATGTTTGAGAATACTACATGTTTAAGACTGGTGGAAGACTTGTTGGATATATTGGGGAAATCTAGACTATTACAACACACAACCACACTCTACTTAAACAATGAATATTTAAGCTGTATTTATATACATACAGTATGACGAATCATATACGTAAAGCCAGGGCAAGGTTTCCTGCATATGTTCTACGACTACCAACGCCCGTGTATCATCTTACAGGCACTAGGGACTTTAAGATTCAGACAACGGACTACGGCGACGGTAGAAAGTTTAACAGTGGTCTTAAATGGTGGTGTATTTAAACATTCAAATTTCAAGATAAATTATCGCACGGACTTGTTCTTAAATTCTTCAAGAAATACACTTGTTCAATCTACAGTATGTTAGTCGCGAGAGTAATTTTAAGCTTTTCTAAGGCTTCTGTAAGTGACTCAGGTTCCGCGTTGACTTTACAACGTAAAAATGCTTTTTCTGCGTTGTCAACAGGGTCACGGCGGCGTAAAGATTACTCTTGGGACCGTCATTCGCAAAAGATCTTTGAGTTTGACATAAAATTCTATTGTTCAAACACGTTGCCCCAGTCGTAGTAGTTATGTTTTCCCTAATTAATAAACAAAGTGCGACGTGATTAGCGCCTTACTGAAGTATCAGAGAATCCAATCTGGCTTTGAAGAATATCGTACTAGTGCTGTACAAACTCAGGTTTTTCAGCTCCGGCTCCGGCTCCGGCTGCTTTACAGCTCAAATATCCGGCTCCGGCTTCTTTGGTAAGTTGGTTCACAACTGGGGATAAAGTCCAACCGGAAATTATTCGGCTCAACTTTCTCCCCGGGGTCTTTTCCCGGTGAAAGCTGCGAAACTGTCAAGCGACTCAAGCAAACGCAATGCGACGACTAGCAATGTCAGGAATGATGAAAACTTTATAGAACCGAATAAAGTTACACTACTAGAAATAATAAAATACAAAGTATAAATTGTCAAGGGTAAGCGACCAGTGTTGCCTGGAAGGAGTGCGCAACGTCTCTTTGAGACGATGTTTCCCGTAACAGAGGACGGTGGACAAGAAAGATATGAGAGAGCTAGACGCGTCAAAGCAGGTCATTCGTTTTTGTGGCGATACCAATAATCCAATAAATCCTGAACATTAACTTGGGATCTGACTGGTATCACTGATTCAGACAGGTAGGCAGTGAGTTCTTGCCCTGGTGTTAAGGTGCCTGGTTGCGGTTCAACAGCTCCACTTGCGTTCACTCACAATATCTGTCAGTGTTGTCAGCAGTGCCCCTTTATGTGGTTTATGAGCTGCATTTCTTGTCATTCTGAATTTCCAGCCGGAGCTGGGAGAACTCCGGCTCCGGCTGACCAAAAAACGCCGGAGCTCCGGCAGAGCTCCGGCAGAGCTCCGGCCTCCGGCAGAGCTCCGGCCTCCGGCGCTCAGCACTATATCGTACTTCACCGAAGCTAATATTGTGTGCGTTGTGGTGCTGAATTTCACCAAATAATATTGTTTAAATAAAAAAAAAAATTCACCAAAGACAAAAAAATACAAAATGATGTATATTAATTAAAAGATATATAAAAAATGCAACACATGAGGTTTTCTTATTGCATATTTCGAGTGCCGGGCGGAAGGGTCCGTTTTGGCGCGAGTGCCGGGCGCCGCCGCCAGGCACCGCCCACGTGGGCAGAACCCTGGTGTATGGTGAGGTGCTTCAAATAGCAACTGAATGAAAGTTTCAAACTGGCCTTGATGCCCTGTATATTGGCCTTGATGTCCTGAAAAACATTGTAACATTCAAGTTCAAACTGGCCTTGCCTTTTCTTTTTCCAAATTCGAGGCCTGGTTATTAACTCTGGTATTAGACAGAATAGAATTGTCTTGTGTTAAGGTGGATTTCCATTCAACTTTTTTTGTCGAGCGAGCGACTTTTTGCGATCGCTTTCTTTGTCTCATAAAGGTGGATTTCCATTCAGTGCTTTTTGTCGCGCGATCGACGATTTGCGATCGCTTTCTTTTGAATTGTGGGCTCTCGACTGGATCCGTTCCACCCGAGGGCTTAAAGGTGGATTTCCATTCAGTGCATTTTATCGCGCGATCGACTTTTTGCGATCGCTTTCTTTTGAATTGTGGGTTGTTAAGCGGAACGCATTTCATTAGCTTTGGTTGAATACACACATTTCAAAAGAAAGCGATCGAGAAAAGTCGATCGCGCGACAAAATGCACTGAATGGAAATCCAGCTTAAGGTGGATTTCCATTCAGTGCTTTTTGTCGCGCGATCGACGATTTGCAATCGCTTTCTTTTGAATTGTGGGCTCTCGACTGGATCCGTTCCACCCGAGGGCTTAAGCTGGATTTCCATTCAGTGCATTTTGTCGCGCGATCGATTTTTCTCGATCGCTTTCTTTTAAAATGTGTGTATTCAACCAAAGCTAATGAAATGCGTTCCGCTTGACAACCCACAATTCAAAAGAATGCGATCGCAAAAAGTCGATCGCGCGACAAAATGCACTGAATGGAAATCCAGCTTTATGAGACAAAGAAAGCGATCGCAAAAAGTTGCTCGCTCGACAAAAAAAGTTGAATGGAAATCCGCCTTAAGCCCTCGGGTGGAACGGATCCAGTCGAGAGACCACAATTCAAAAGAAAGCGATCACAAATCGTCGATCACGCGACAAAAAGCACTGAATGGAAATCCACCTTTAGATAGAGTAAACAAAAGGGCCAGTTTTGGGCAGTCAAAAGATAAAAGACTGGGGCTAATCATCCTTACTTGCAGCCAGCGGCTGAATTGCGAAGGACGCAGATCAACGTGGCCGTGTCGAGGCATATCATGCAAAGGCGCTCCAAGCAGCCGCCATACGACACAGTTCAGACCACGGATCACAGCTAAGACCCCGTTCACACTATACCGGCTAGCTTTTGTGCCGGCACGAAAACCATATCGGATAGGCCTTCTGTTCACACACAAAACGCCTGCTCCGGCACAATTTCTGTGCCGGCACGCCGCTGCGCCGCTTCGATCTCGAAAGAGGTACATCTTGTATCGGATAGCTTTTTGTGCCGTTCCAGCTCCAGTGTGAACGGAGTTCGAAATCGTTCCAGAAGTAAATTAATAGAATAGAGCGTGGGAATTGGTTGTATCGTCAGGTTTTCGTACCGGCACAAAAGCTATGCGCTATAGTGTGAACGGGGCTTACTTCGGCATAATATCGTGTCGATCGAATATGTTTACACTATTCTGGATATTTTTTGTGCCGGCACGAAAACCTATCCCGTATAGTGTGAACGAGGCCTAAGATGTTAGGTGTTGATTTTACGGAGGGAGGAAAACCGGAGAACCCGGCGAAAAACCCTCGAAGCACAGGAGAGATCAACTACAACTCTACTCACATGAGTTCCAAGCTCGACAACGGGGTCATTCCCAAGCGGTCATCCATCCAAGTACTAACCCCGTCCAACCGGGCTTAACTTTTTGGTGAGAGGCAGCGCGCTAACAGCACACGCCACCCGTGATCCCTGAAACTGGAACTGGAAGTCGAATAATTAGTTAATGCTGACCTGTATCCAGTTTTCAAAGCTGTTAATGTCGACATCTTTGCCTTGTCTGAGAGAAAACCTGTACCAAATCCTAGCAAAGGAACTGCAGTAAGAAAGAGCAACAGTTAGAATCAAACAATTTCTACTGTACATACAATGATACAAACCAGGGCTTGAAACTTGCGCTATCCCGATATCCACGGGATACTAGATTTTCGTTTTGGATACTAGAAATCTTAACTTCAGTATCCCAACGGGATACGTTGTTAGTTTCCCGCGTGAAACGTGTGTCGTCAAATTACGCGCGTCCACCCTCAAACCGGAACTGTAGTATTTGACTAAATCAAAAACGGCAAAATAACTTATTAACTGATTTTTTCTGCTCTATTTAAATACGTTAAAACCCCACACGTGATATAAGCACTTTAAGGTTAAAGAAATACCGAATGGATTTCCGTGTTTGGATACTCTGATCGAAACACGCGGGAAATTGCGAGACTGGAGAAAAGCGTAACAAAACACGAGCCGTAGGCGAGTGTTTTTAGCTTTTCGAAAGTCGAGCAATTTCCCAAGTGTTTGAATAAGAGTCTCCAAACACGGAAAAAACCATTTGGTATTTCTTTTATAAAATAATCACAAGTGAATATGATATACTGTCCGACATTTTCAAAAATCGTTTTGGCGGGAATTTCCGTGTTTGGATACTCTGATCCAAACACGGCAATTGACTAATCAGGGCTCGCGTAGTATACATGTTATTTTATAATAATGTTTACTGCATGTTAAAGTTGAGTTAGGGTAGGTAACATTATGACAACAGAGGAGTACATGTAGCCAGGTTTTCCTGTGAAGGGGGTCGCGTAAAAAACCTAGGAGCCAGCTCAACCAAGATGAGTACCAAGGGAGGAATCCAAGCGAGGGCCAAGGGGGGGGGAGGGATTTTTTTGTTTATATTAAATTTTGGAAATACTGTATAGAAAATTCAGCAAAAAAAATGTAAAATAGAATCGGTATACAATACCCTGGTTGCTATGCGTGTTTTCATTGGTTGTTGCCCATGATCTATTAGAGGACAGACACATGGATCACGTCAGATCACGTCAGCTGACTTGCTTTTTTCTTTCTTCATGCCCCAAAATCCGGCAAGACGTATTGTGTAATTTTTATATTGTATAAAACAAATAGATTCCATTTTTTTGTTGTCTGTTCAGTTATGGATGCACAGAAGACGTCACAACGTGATAAGAACATCAGTGACCCACTCGACTCCGTCTCGTGGGCCACTTTTTTGTTCTTACAACGTTGTGACGTCATCTGTGCATCTATAACTGAACAGACAACGGCAAAATGGAATCTATTTGTTATATATATATATATATATATAATATATATATATATATATATATATATATATATATATATATATATATATATATATATATATATATATATATATATATATATAGCATGTTCTAAGGATTTAGGGTGAAGGAAAATTCGAGTGTAGAATATATACATTTTAAGACCAAACCGGGAGCAGTTGCGGAAAAATGCAACTACACAGGCCCTCCGGCAGGAATTGAACCCACGACCTTGCGATTCTAGTGCAATGCTCTGACCACTGAGCCACGGAGGCCGTTGCCGAGAGCTTGATCGCGAGTTCTGTATATATAATGAGGTGGTAATGCCAGGAGAGAATTGGGTATATTATAAATGATATTGGGCATATCACTCGATTACATAGCATGTTCTAAGGATTTAGGGTGAAGGAAAATTCGAGTGTAGAATATATACATTTTAAGACCAAACCGGGAGCAGTTGCGAAAAATGAAACTACACAGGCCCTCCGGCAGGAATTGCAATTTCGCAACTGCTCCCGGTTTGGTCTTAAAATGTATATATTCTACACTCGAATTTTCCTTCACCCTAAATCCTTAGAACATGCTATGTAATCGAGTGATATGCCCAATATCATTTATAATATACCCAATTCTCTCCTGGCATTACCACCTCATTATATATACAGAACTCGCGATCAAGCTCTCGGCAACGGCCTCCGTGGCGCAGTGGTCAGAGCATTGCACTAGAATCGCAAGGTCGTGGGTTCAATTCCTGCCGGAGGGCCTGTGTAGTTGCATTTTTCGCAACTGCTCCCGGTTTGGTCTTAAAATGTATATATTCTACACTCGAATTTTCCTTCACCCTAAATCCTTAGAACATGCTATGTAATCGAGTGATATGCCCAATATCATTTATAATATACCCAATTCTCTCCTGGCATTACCACCTCATTATATATACAGAACTCGCGATCAAGCTCTCGGCAACGGCCTCCGTGGCTCAGTGGTCAGAGCATTGCACTAGAATCGCAAGGTCGTGGGTTCAATTCCTGCCGGAGGGCCTGTGTAGTTGCATTTTTCGCAACTGCTCGAGTTTGGTCTTAAAATGTATATATTCTACACTCGAATTTTCCTTCACCCTAAATCCTTAGAACATGCTATGTAATCGAGTGATATGCCCAATATCATTTATAATATACCCAATTCTCTCCTGGCATTACCACCTCATTATATATACAGAACTCGCGATCAAGCTCTCGGCAACGGCCTCCGTGGCTCAATGGTCAGAGCATTGCACTAGAATCGCAAGGTCGTGGGTTCAATTCCTGCCGGAGGGCCTGTGTAGTTGCATTTTTCGCAACTGCTCCCGGTTTGGTCTTAAAATGTATATATTCTACACTCGAATTTTCCTTCACCCTAAATCCTTAGAACATGCTATGTAATCGAGTGATATGCCCAATATCATTTATAATATACCCAATTCTCTCCTGGCATTACCACCTCATTATATATACAGAACTCGCGATCAAGCTCTCGGCAACGGCCTCCGTGGCTCAGTGGTCAGAGCATTGCACTAGAATCGCAAGGTCGTGGGTTCAATTCCTGCCGGAGGGCCTGTGTAGTTGCATTTTTCGCAACTGCTCCCGGTTTGGTCTTAAAATGTATATATTCTACACTCGAATTTTCCTTCACCCTAAATCCTTAGAACATGCTATGTAATCGAGTGATATGCTCAATATCATTTATAATATACCCAATTCTCTCCTGGCATTACCACCTCATTATATATACAGAACTCGCGATCAAGCTCTCGGCAACGGCCTCCGTGGCTCAGTGGTCAGAGCTTTGCACTAGAATCGCAAGGTCGTGGGTTCAATTCCTGCCGGAGGGCCTGTGTAGTTGCATTTTTCGCAACTGCTCCCGGTTTGGTCTTAAAATGTATATATTCTACACTCGAATTTTCCTTCACCCTAAATCCTTAGAACATGCTATGTAATCGAGTGATATGCCCAATATCATTTATAATATACCCAATTCTCTCCTGGCATTACCACCTCATTATATATACAGAACTCGCGATCAAGCTCTCGGCAACGGCCTCCGTGGCTCAGTGGTCAGAGCATTGCACTAGAATCGCAAGGTCGTGGGTTCAATTCCTGCCGGAGGGCCTGTGTAGTTGCATTTTTCGCAACTGCTCCCGGTTTGGTCTTAAAATGTATATATTCTACACTCGAATTTTCCTTCACCCTAAATCCTTAGAACATGCTACTATGTAATTGAGTGAAATGCCCAATATCAGTTATAATCTTTATATATACATTCTGGGTTCTTGGCTGTCAACACACAACTGAACAACCCAAAAATACTCAAAGTCAAAGCATAGCAAAATAATGTTTTTCATGGCAAAATAATGAAAATGTAATGCACATGCCTTATACTAAACTGAATTTCCCCAAGGGGAGCTGACAATTTCAAAGATGACAATGTAATTATGATTATATTTAATAAAGGCACTGCACTCAGTGGCAGATACAGGATTTTTGCAAGAGGGGTGACTATAAGGTGCTCAGTTGTTTCTTTCAGAATATTCAACAAGAGCGTGCGGGGGGAGGGGTGGCAAAACAGGCAATACTACGTAGGGGCAGGGGAGCGCCGAAGGTGCGACAAACTTCCAGGGGGTCCAGGGGCATGCTTCCCTAGAAAATTTTGAATTTTAGAGTCTCTGAAGTAGCATTTCCTGCATTTTGAGGGGGATTTGAAAGAGTTTTGAAGGATATAAATTAGCAAACAAAATACCCAAATATATGAATACACTATACCATACAAGGTATACATCATGTAGGAGGACATGTCGTCATTGTCGTGGACTCATGGGGATATGTTTTATTAGTTTATGTTCCAAAATTACTATGTATATTCAGATTTCAGATTGAGATTGTATACAATACATCTATATAATCATGATACTGTTTTAAAATTGGAGTTTCAAATTTACAAGATATTAGCGTATCATGATGTCCAAACTTATTGCAAAGGAGAGGCCATAGCTACGGCCTGTATCAATAAGCATTGTTATACAATATTCTTTATGCATATTTTACACACGAGTGACTGTTGTGATTTGTATAAACAGCTGCTAGTGTATCGCTGTATGAATCCTGTATTGGTTGGGACAGGGAATCACCCCCCCCCCCCCTGTATCTGACCCTGGCACTGCAATGCTGTGGTGGAACAGCAACACAGCAAGCCAGTGCATGTGAGAACAGTTTGTTCTGAGGATTTTGGGTGAAGGAAAATTCGAGTGTAGAATATATACATTATAAGACCAAACCGGGACCAGTTGCGAAAAATGCAACTACACAGGCCTTCTGGCCGGAATTGAACCCACGACCATGCGATTCTAGTGCAATGCTCTGACCAATGGGCCGCGGAGGGCGTTGCCGAGAGCTTGATCGCGAGATCTGTTATATAATGACGTGGTAATGCCAGGAGAGAATTGGGTATATTATAAGTAATATTGGGCCTTTCACTCGATTTCATAGCGTGTTCTGAGGATTTTGGGTGAAGGAAAATTCGAGTGTAGAATATATACATTTTAAGACCATGTGGTGAGAACTTACTTTCATATCCAGAATGCATCATCAGTTTTGTCATGCCAGTCTTGTATTTCTCTACAGATGGTGTGTTCCAGTTTGTGCTAGCACTGAAGAATGATCCTAATGGTTTGTTTTGACTTCGACATGCAATGGTTTTAGGATACAACTCCACAGCATCTTCAAATAATTTTGCATGTTTGGCAACTTCAACTATTTTCTACAACAAAAAAATGAACTTTATTTATACTGGATAACCCTATCAGTCATATCTAAACTGTTCTCTCTAGAGGTCCAGTAAGGACCATCCTTCATTGATCCAGTTTCACTACAGAAGGAAACCAGAGTAAACTAAACTAACTTTATTTATACTGGATAACTCTATTCGTCATATCTAAACTGTTCTCTCTAGAGGTCCAGTAAGGACCATCCCTCATTGATCCAATGTTACTCCAGAAGGAAACCAGAGTAAACTAAACTAACTTTATTTATACTGGATAACCCTATCAGTCATATCTAAACTGTTCTCTCCAGAGGTCCAGTAAGGACCATCCCTCATTGATCCAATGTTACTACAGAAGGAAACCAGAGTAAACTGAACTAACTTTATTTATACTGGATAACTCTATCAGTCATATCTAGTAAACTGTTCTCTCTAGAGGTCCAGTAAGAACCATACTTCATTGATCCAGTGTTACTACAGAAGGAAACCAGAGTAAACTAAACCTAACTTTATTTATACTGGATAACTCTATCAGTCATACCTAAACTGTTCTCTCTAGACAGGCATTCTGGAATTCCGCGATGCCGCGATTTCGCGGAATCAGCTCAAAATCGCGGAATTCCGCGGAATTCTGTTTAAATCGCGGAATCGCGCGGAATTTAAACTTTGACAAAGTATTTTTTTTATTTTTCTCCTAAATTCACAAAAAAATATATTTGTGCAGTCTGATAAAGGACGTTTACTGTAAAATAAAAGCTTTTCGAACAGAAATTTCCTTCAAAGTAGAAGGACTTGCACTTTCATTGACTTTCATCGTGCCACTAAGGGCTGTTTTCCACTAGGCGAAATATTCCGCGCGGAGCGAAATTTTTCTTTGTCTTTTTACATTCAGTCTGCCTGAGAGCTCACAAAACAAAGAAAAATTCCGCTCCGCGCGGAAAATTCCGCCAAGTGGAAAACAGCCTTAACATTTCCTAGTATTTTTTGAAATTCCTAGTAATATTCCTGCAACTATACTTCCGGTTCACGCGAAACTAAAACAAAAATGCGACACTGATATAGTTTTGGCTATGTTATACGATACTGATATAGTTTTGGCTGTTCAATAATGTTGGCATGGATAAATATGTTGTAAAAACATTGGCAGAGGGTCCAAAGGCGAAGCCCAAATCTCACCTTGCTGTCAATATCAACGCAATACAGCGAGCAAGCAAATACCCCAAGGGTACTTTTCACGTTGACGACGGTCTGCTGTTTTGTTCAAAGTGTAATATTGTAGTTGATCATGTAAGAAAATCTACAGTAGATGACCACTTAAAATCAAAGGGTCATAACAAAGCAAATTCTATTGGAAAGCAGAAGTCTATCAAAACTGCATTGAAAGCTACAACTAACGCGAAGGAGGAGAAAATTAAGGTTTGCCACGAGTGGATATATGCATGTGCTGCAGCAAATATTCCACTGTTAAAATCTGATAACCCAAGTCTACGTGAGTTTTTGACCACAAGGGTACAAAATGGTGGCGCTATTCCTGGATCTTCTCAGTTACGAGATGAATATCTTTTTGATGTATACTTGGTGGAGAAAGAAGAATTAAAGCAGAAACTTAGTGGGAAAAAGGTTGCTTTGTTGACTGATGAACTGAGTGATGATGAGGGACGTTATGTGATGGATGTTCTAGCAGTTATTCTTGACTTTGATGAGCTATCGCCTCATGGAAATACTTGTGCATATTTACTGGATACGCACTTTTTGACAAGTACAACCAACGTGACAGTTTCTCAGACAGTCATCAAAGTCGTAAATGACTGTAATATTTCCTTTGATGATGTTCTCATATTTAATTCTGATAATGTGGCCTACATGAAGAAGGCATTTTCGTCGACACTTTCAGTGATTTTCCCAAACTGTGTGCATATCACTTGCCATAGTCACATTGTTAATCTCGTTATTTCAGACTTCAAGAAAACTTTTCCTGAAGTAACGGAGTTTGTCAAGTTGTTCAGAAACCTGTTTTACGTACCAAGTGGCAGAAAAAGCAGATTTTTAAACTTTTTGCGCAAAATCACCACTGAAAACGAGTCTGTGTCTATGCCCCCAAACCCAACAACAAAAAGCTGGAGTGCTTGGTTGGATTCAGTTTTGTATCATGCAGACCGTTTCATGCGCTACGGAGATTTTATCTCATCAGAGCTCGATCTTGCTGGACAACCTTCTAATTCTTTGTTAAGGTTGGATGAAATATTTAAAGATGAGATGCATCTGTTAAAACTAAAGATTCAAATGGCTTTCATCAAAAACAAAGCACCAACCTTACTTATCTATCTGGACTACTTTCAAATGAAAGTTCCTCATGTTACTCAGGCTTACAATAAAATGAATCAGCTACTGGATTACTTAAAGGAAAACACAAATGTGGATTTTAATGATCTTCCAGATTCATTCCATGATTTAGTCTTAGAGATAGACGAACAGGATGTTTTGGAGTGGCAGTTTGAAAGCGCTTTCAAACAAGCAGAAGCAAAGCTTCGGAAGTACATTGTTGATGGAGGACAACCAGCGTCTGATTTTCTGAAGGAAGTTAGAATTCTTGACCCACGTAACATTGTCTCCTCATCAAAACTTCACAGTTCATACAGCAATATCCCTGGATTTAAAGACACCGTCACCAATGAAGAATGGCAGAAATATGTTAATATTCTAGGACCTGATGCTGTGTCAGAAAGTGAACATGGTAAGGTAGACCTGAAACTATTTTGGAAGTCCAATGCCAATGAACTTCCAGAACTTTACAAGTTTGCCTCTTGCTATTGCACTGGAACATTGGGATCATATGATGTTGAAAGATCATTTAGTTCATATAATTCTATTCTTGATTCAAAGAGAAGGAATTTAAATGAACAAACGCTCAAGGCAATACATTTTCTTAACTGGAATTTAAGAGTGAAAAATTCCATCAGAGAGGAAAGTACGACACCTAAACCAGTACATGAAGTTACAAAGAAGTCTTCACGTCACCTGAGCACAAAGTTACCAAAACCATGCCCACCACCTATTAGTGTTACCAAACAAGATCAAGATGAAGAAGGAAGATGTCAGGAGAAATCTGAGGTTCTTCACGCGTCTCCAAGTACCAGTAATACAACTCCGCAACTGACATCAATCAGAGGAGCACTTGATGTACGAAAAACCAAGTTATGCAGTCAACCACTTACCAACCAAGAAAACAGAAGCCAAGAGAAAGTTACTATCCATAATAGTCCTCCTAGATCCAAAATTGCAACCCCGAGACACATTTCAATCCAAGAGGCAATAAAACAGAAGTCTGTCCATGATTCAAAATGTTGTTACCTTTGTCAGAGAGAAGTGTCATATGGACACAAGTGCAGCGAATGTAAAAGAATTGTTTGCACGTTTCCAGCATGTTGCTCTATCGAGGAAACATCCAATGATGTACTTCATATTTGTACGGCTTGCAGAGGTGCTATTGCTAAGGAAAAGGAAAAACAGCCAAGTAGGAACAAGAGAAAGTCAAAGAGTCTAAATGATAGCACGACCCAAAGGCAAACGAAAGTTAGCAGGAAAGGAAAAATTAATGAGACAGTTTCCAGTACAAAGGAAATTTCTTGTGGAGTAAGTACCAGCAAAGAGGGAACAGGAGACATCACACCTCGCAACCTAACAAGTGGAATGTATGTCCGTGTAAAGTTAACAGCACCAAGAGCCCAAGACCCAAAGATGTTTTATGGGGTTATACTAAAGGCAGAGCAAGAAGACATTGAAGTACGTTTCATGAGAGAGATAAAAGCCTCCGGTAGTAACACATGTTATTTTGTCTGGCCAGATATAGATGATGAAAGCTGGATTTCCAACGGTGATATTGTTGAAACTTTGGCATGCCCAATTATAGACAAAAGGGGCCACTACCACTTTTCCTCGTAATAACGAAACGGTTTTAGTTTAATAACTATTGACATTAGTAATGGTACATAGCATAGCAAAGGTTTTGATGAAAACATTTAATTATGTGATAACGATGAATTATGTTTTTTTAGAGAAATATTTTGGTGTTATGTTGGGACTCTATAAATATGTCAGATTTTATATGAAACAGAACTTTTATTCCTCTTTCTAATGGTTAAATTTCTTACTATCTGAATTTACATGCCATACAATTACTGTTTACTAATTACAGCTGTAGAAATTGATATTTATCTTAGAAACGTATAATTTTTCCCCCGCGGAATTTCATATTTTGGCCGCGGAATTTCTCATTTTGACCGCGGAATGTCTCATTTTGGCCGCGGAATTGACCTCAAAAATACCGCGGAATTTTCTATTTTTGCCCGCGGAATTCCAGAATGCCTGTCTAGAGGTCCAGTAAGAACCATCCTTCATTGATCCAGTGTTACTACAGAAGGAAACCAGAGTAAACTGAACTAACTTTATTTATACTGGATAACTCTATCAGTCATACCTAAACTGTTCTCTCTAGAGGTCCAGTACAGAAGGAAACCAGAGTAAACTAAATTAACTTTATTTATACTGGATAACTTTATCAGTCATATCTAAACTGTTCTCTCTAGAGGTCCAGTAAGGACCATCCTTCATTGATCCAGTGTTAATTTACTACAGAAGGAAACCAGAGTAAACTAAACTAACTTTACTTATACTGTGTTTTTTAATTTATACTTGGATCAGAGTATCCAAACACGGAAAATTCCCACCGAAACAATTTTTTGAAAATGTCGGACAGTATATCATATTCACTTGTGATAATTTTATAAAAGAAATACCAAATGTTTTTTTCCGTGTTTGGAGACTCTTATCCACCAAACACTTGGGAAATTGTTTGACTTTCGAAAAGCTAAAAACAATCACCTACAGCTCGTGTTTCATTATGCTTTTCTCCAGTCTTGCAATTACCCGCGTGTTTGGATCAGAGTATCCAAACACGGAAAACCATTTGGTATTTTAATCAGTCATATCTAAACTGTTCTCTGTAGAGGTCCCGTTCCAAAGACTTAGAATATATTCATTATCTTACCACATCGTAATCAGGAGCATCCTCATCTTCACTTAAGGTTACTTTAAACTGTGAGAACCACAAACTAACTGCAATATTTGGAGAGCTATACGAGCGCACTTGATGCCACCATAATTGAGGATTATATAAAACATCACCAGCTTCTAATACAACCTGCAACACATTTACAAAATGCAATTGAGCGTACGTTATGTAACCCTTCAAGAAATGCAATACAGTGGAGCCTCGCTATAGCGTGCATCATTATAAGGCGCGACTCGGTATAACGCGGTTTATCCTTGGACCACAAAAATTTTTCTTTGCCTGGTTATTATGATCACTAGAGACAATTTGAATGATCTTAACAATTGCTGAGCGTCTTGAATGATCGTGACTCTGGTGAATTCAACGCAGATGACATGTCTAACTTAGCACAAGTATTTGGTGAATCGTTTTCCGCAGAAGAGGTGAACGCATGGCTCAACGTTGACGAGAATGAAGCGATTTCTTCTCAAATCACAGAGGACGACATCATCAGTAGCGTAGTAGAAGGACCAGTACCAGAAAGTGACAGTGAAGATGAAGAGGAGGCAGAGCCGATCCCGTCAATGAAGTCTGTGGTGCAGAGCATAGAGACAACGCTGAAGTGGGCCGAATCGCAGGAGAACTCTGCCGCTGTAACTATTTTTCATCTTAGGGCCTGTTTATATGATCCCGGTGTACCGGGACGGGATGGCAGCCGGGATGATTTTGATGTATTGAAATAAGTCACGGTCTTTGATTATGTGCATTGGAAAGCCTTCGCCTACATTTTTCAAGGCCTAGATTACTAAATAACTTCAACAAAAGCCATTTTCAATTGCCACAATCATTCACTTTTAACTTTAGGATCAGATCAACAAAATCTGAGTTTCTTCAGGCATCGCGTGCTTTTTCTGTTTTACGTGCTGACTTATTTCAATACATCAAAATCATCCCGGCTGCCATCCCGTCCCTAAACACCGGGATCATATAAACAGACCCTTAGAAATTTGTTACATCAGGCTAAAGTCGAAGCACGAAAAAGTTGCCTATTTAAATATTGGTTTTGTATGTATTTAATACTGATAGTCTGATATTCACTAGATAATATAACAAGATGAATAACATAACAGAAAATGCGTGTTGATTTTATTACAGACGTTATAAGGACCCAACAGAAAGTGCTTCTGGTAGTATCCAAGCTTGTTCCCAGTACTCTTTTCACAATATTGCACCAGGACCGAGTAGGAAGTGTACTGGGAACGAGATTTACCCAATAACTCGCAATAACGCACTTCATCTATAACGCGGTCTCCACTATGGACCCCAACTACCGCGCTATAGTGAGGCTCCACTGTAGTACTGCTGACCTCTCCTACCAACACCGGAGTGATTATCAGCTGTGAGCACCACTGAGAAATATTATAGCTACAATTTTAAAGTCCCAATACTACTTTGTCCCCCCCCCCCCCCTTCAATGTTTTCTCCCAACCTCATACCCACGGCCTTCTCTGCTTTCAAAATGGCAAGATGAGAAGACCCTGGCAAAGGCTGGTCACGTGGTTCAAGATGCTTGGAGTATTTGGTCATGTGGATAATTTGAGCTTTGCCCATCCTGGGGCGAGCGGTTGATTTGGTTCTAAGGTTCTTATAAATGTAGAAGGTTGTTGCAAGTCCTGTAACGTTAAATTCGAGCAGTAAATAAATTAGATATACTGTACATGTATTTCAAAATTTACAACATTTATATACTGGATAATTCATATTTGTTGCCGTCAATCACCAGAAATGAAGCCGAAGGTGCATGACAAACGATTATAAACTGATAAACAGAAACCCACTTTCAATAGAACTACTGCGGTTTAATACAGGTACTGCTACATACACTTAAAATATTCGAATGCTGTTGATTGTTGGAAGTTTATTTACCGTCCAGTATAGCACATTTATGTTTCTTGTCAACACGTTTGGGATTTGTGGAAATTTAATTGTTGTATCTGTTGATTTGTACTCAAACAGCATATTCGAATCTGCTGTCCTCATTGACTTTGAGGTTGTAATTTAATACAAATATTCGATCAACAACAATACTACGATTGACGAACATTATAGATTAGCACTGAAGACTTTGGCTTTGTATATTTCTAAACTTTTTAAATTAGATTTGGAAAGTCCAGAAACCGAAATATTAAACACTTCTTTCATAATAAAGCAAATATGTTGTAGTGTAGACGCTTCTTACTAAAGATGGTCATTAACTGATTTTATAAATTTGTTAAGAGAATGTCTTGTTATTTGTACGGTTTTTGTTATTCTTGGTTGCTTAAATAGTTCACTGAATAACAAACTATACTTGTTTATCAGTGACTGTACTGCACCCCCCGATACAGTGTGAGTCACTCATCAAAATATTCCAAAATTATTGGTGTCATGTGACCAGCCTTTGCCAGGGTCTTCTCTCCACCCCGCCATTTTGAGAAGACCCTGGGTACGAGGTTGGTTTTCTCCATGGATTGGACCATTTTTAACATGGACCCCATGGCAACACCACTGCCCAAGGCACCAAATATAACAGTGTTCACACACACAGCCAGACCTAATAGCAACACACCATTTCCCCCCCCCCCCCATCATGCAAATGTTATACCTCGTGAAATGGCACCCCTGCAATTCTTGGGTACTTCTTTAGATCCACTTTCTCAGGGTCAATTGGTGACAATCCAGGCACCGTCAAATATTCGTCTGAATGAAGATGTGAACTGTACGATGAATTTGTAATCAATAACACCTTCGTTCCTGACAGAACAGTCAGAAGATTCTCGTAACCATCTTGATGAAGCACGTACGTTGTATTCCCACTGCTATACAACAAATGTATACTAGATATTCTCGATGATAATTCCTCACATTGTAAACAATATGGCACAGGAATATCTTTGGTTAAATTACTTTGTGGAAAGGCACTATCCAGATACACTTCGTGCGTTTGATAAATATCAAAAAATTCATTCAACTTTAATGTCTTTTTAATGGGAAACATCTGTTCATATCTTTTAGTAAAATCAACTTCAAATAAAACATCGCCATATTTCATTCGCATATAAGATTCATTTTTCCAATGTTCAAAAGCTGGCCATTGCTTGCTCACTCCTCTCATAATAAGAGGCTTTCTTTTACGGATAAAATGATCGTAAAAATCTTTTCCATTCGGGAAGTAATCCAATTCATCGATTTCTCCGCGTAAGATCTCCCCTTGTTCTCCTAGCTTCCCTAAATGGCCAAAACGAAGCAAGTCCTCTTCGCTTAAAGGTTCGTCACTTCCAGTTTCCTCCGAAACGGCTTGAGGACGGTGTAGGATTGCTTCCAGAAGCACCAATGTTGATAGAAGAAACGATATAGATCCAGAAAAGGCCATTTCTCCTCGAAGAAAGATTTGATCTACCAAACGACAAAACGAAAACAATACATACAACTCTAACGGAAGACGCTTAATACTTGCAGCTGCTTTTTCTCAAAGATTGACAGCCTTCAATTTCGCGCTGTTGTATTCATTAGAAAAGAGATTTAGTATTTTAATTAAATCCATATTACGCACAATGATATGGACGTTACCATGCTTTTCAGAGCATTTTAAATAAATCAGTTCACATCACTGATATGCGAAGGGCAGATGTTGTTTAGGACGCCATTTTGATTTTTAAAATTCAACGCGGGCTCAAGTGAAAATGTTAATTTATTTTAATTATTACCATATCTTATTCTAATTATTACTATATATTATTTTAATTATTACTGTACATTATTCTAATTATTACTATATATTATTCTAATTATTACTATATATTATTCTAATTATTACTATACATTATTCTAATTATTACTATATATTATTCTAATTATTACTATATATTATTCTAATTATTACTATATATTATTCTAATTATTACTATATATTATTCTAATTATTACTATATATTATTCTAATTATTACTATATATTATTCTAATTATTACTATATATTATTCTAATTATTACTATATATTATTCTAATTATTACTATATATTATTCTAATTATTACTATATATTATTCTAATTATTACTATATATTATTCTAATTATTACTATATATTATTCTAATTATTACTATATATTATTCTAATTATTACTATATATTATTCTAATTATTACTATATATTATTCTAATTATTACTATATATTATTCTAATTATTACTATATATTATTCTAATTATTACTATATATTATTCTAATTATTACTATATATTATTCTATTATTATATTACTATATTATTATTCTTAATTATTACTATATATTATTCTAATTATTACTATATATTATTCTAATTATTACTATATATTATTCTAATTATTACTATATATTATTCTAATTATTACTATATATTATTCTAATTATTACTATATATTATTCTAATTATTACTATATATTATTCTAATTATTACTATATATTATTCTAATTATTACTATATATTATTCTAATTATTACTATATATTATTCTAATTATTACTATATATTATTCTAATTATTACTATATATTATTCTAATTATTACTATATATTATTCTAATTATTACTATATATTATTCTAATTATTACTATATATTATTCTAATTATTACTATATATTATTCTAATTATTACTATATATTATTCTAATTATTACTATATATTATTCTAATTATTACTATATATTATTCTAATTATTACTATATATTATTCTAATTATTACTATACATTATTCTAATTATTACTATATATTATTCTAATTATTAATATATCTATTATTATTCTAATTATTACTATATATTATTTAATATTATTCTAATTCTTACTATATATTATTTAATATTATTCTAATTATTAATGTATATTATTTAATATTATTCTAATTCTTACTATATATTATTTAATATTATTCTAATTATTCATGTATGTTATTTAATATTATTCTAATTATTACTATATATTATTTAATATTATTCTAATTATTACTATATTATTTAATATTATTCTAATTCTTACTGTATATTATTCTAATTATTACTGTATATTATTTAATATTATTCTAATTATTACTGTATATTATTTAATATTATTCTAATTATTACTGCATATTATTTAATATTATTCTAATTCTTACTATATATTATTTAGTATTATTCTAATTATCACTGTATATTATTTAATATTATTCTAATTCTTACTATATATTATTAAATATTATTCTAATTCTCACTGTATATTATTTAATATTATTCTAATTATTACTGTATATTATTTAATATTATTCTAATTCTTACTGTATATTATTTAAGATTATTCTAATTATTACTGTATATTATTTAATATTATTCTAATTCTTACTATATATTATTTAATAAATATTCTAATTATTACTATATATTATTTAATATTATTCTAATTCTTACTATATATTATTTAATAAATATTCTAATTATTACTATATATTATTTAATACTATTCTAATTATTACTATATATTATTTAATATTATAACTATTATTAACGATGTTATTTCAGTTTCTAATCTCCCACCTGATTAATAAGATCTAGTAATCACAAACACAAGCTCACACTAATTAACCCAAATTATCTCTTCAACTGCATTCTTCCTTTTCAACCCATGCTATCTCATCTCTCTCCACTACTCAACTCCATGATGTCTCCGATCTTCCTTTCCTTCTCACACTAGCCTCTAACCTGTACGAAATTAATATTTTCTTCAGTTCATGCTGTCACCATTACATTTCTCTGACACAGGTCCAGATCTGCTTGTTGCTCTTTTAGTATTGGATAAATCAAATTTAAATCTTAAAAGAAATTGCACTAATTTATTATTCATACCAGTATTAAAGAGAGTATAATAAGTAGAGGATATTACACGGTGGCGCAAAGAAATGAATTTTATCTTCGAGTGGAGGAAAACAATATTTTACAAATGAGTATTTTACAAATGAGTGTAGCGAATGAGTAAAATATTGTTTTTGCCACGAGAAGATAAAAGTCGTATCTTCAAGCCACTGTGTAATGTTCTTTTTATTATATAGATTCAATGCAAAAAGCGGTAAAATTCTAAATGACATCATCGATATCTTCACTAGTGAGGATATGGAAAATACGACACTGTATCTTTCCTAGTAAAACACTCGCATCTATACAATAAATACGTATTAACTTGTACATCTATTAGCAACAAGCAATAATTATAAAATCCTAGAATTTAAATCTATTATATACAATGTCAGTCATATCTAAATTAGATTAAATTTGTTAGCAGGCCTCATTATATCTTTTTGTGCCTCCGAGCAGAATTTAGAAGTTGGAAATGTGCCTGCAAAAATTTGTGCTCCTTTTCAAGTTTTGCTAAACAGTTTTAATAATTAGCTTAAAAATCACCAAAATAAATTGTGCCTGCACAAAATGAAATTTGAAATTTGTGCCTGCGAGTGGCACTCGCGTGCTTGCACACTTTAATGAGGTCTGTTTGTTAGTATCCAAATATCAAATAAAAAAACACTTTATATACATTATTGTTCTAGGGATTTTTAGTGAAGGAAAATTCGAGTGCAGAATAAATACATTTTAAGACCAAACCGGGACCAGTTGTGAAAAATGCAACTACACACTGGCCTTCCAGCAGGAATTGAACCCACGACCTGGCGATTCTAGTGCAATGCTCTGACAACTCTCGGCAACGGCCTCCATGGCTCAGTGGTCAGAGCATTGCACTAGAATCGCAAGGTCGTGGGTTCAATTCCTGCTGGAAGGCCAGTGTGTAGTTGCATTTTTCACAACTGGTCCCGGTTTGGTCTTAAAATGTATATATTCTACACCCGAATTTTCCTTCACTAAAAATCCCTAGAACATCTATAATCGAGTGAAATGCCCAATATTACTTTACATTATTGTCTGGCTATGGTGCAACTCGGGTCCATGCTCCTTAAAAATTCAATAAAAAAATACCTGGGTTTCCAGTTTCCCGACCCTACCTAGTTTTTTGCTAGCAAAATGCCAAACCTAGTTGGCATTTTGCTAGCAAAAAACTAGGTAGGGTCGGGAAACTGGAAACCCAGGTATTTTTTTTTGCCTTATCACTAGCATGATTTGCATCTTGGGATAGCAAGCGTGGCATCAGAACCTAGTAATATGCTCAAAATTAGCTTGAATAGATGTGCTAGCATAATTGATATTTGGTGTTGGAATTCCTAGGCACTAAATTAAAAAAAAAATCCAACCTACCCTAACTGTTAAGTTTTTGTTTAGAGAAATAGGAAACCCAGGTATTTTTTTTCTTTCTTAATTAAATACAGTAATGGAGCACCAAATTATAAAACTTGATATAGAAAAAATATTCAACAAAGTAGGTTACCCCCAAAAAAGAATAGCATCTTTTGTTTTATATAAATAAGTCTTGTGGAAACACCACGTAAAATATTTAATGGCTGTCCCTCCTGAGAAATAGAAAACCCAGGTATTTTTAAATAGCACGTGGCGTGCCCTATTCGGAGAACATTCTTGATGTTGTTTTCTAATTAATAAAATTAACGTGATACGCCATTGTATTCTTACGTGATTTAATTGATCAGTTGCTTAATTTATAAATGACGTGAGCCAACAGTTTGTTATTATTGCTCTGAAGACCTGAGTCAACAGGCCGAAAGCTTAGCAAAGAAATATTTTACGTGGTGTTTCCACAAAACTTATTTATATTACTTTATCGCCATGAAAACGTTCAAAGAATTAATTACTTTTTCTCTTCTCTTTTTTTTGTGTTTTAACTAAGGGGGTACTAATATAGCTTGTGTCACAGTCGTAACTTGGTAAGAGTAAGGTCTGGGATTACTTGTTCTTGCATAAATTAAGTCCCAAGTTTTGGGGGAAATAATTTATGCACCTTAAAAAATAATGATGTAGTTTTTTGGTTACTATAGTACTATACCCACTTTTACATGTTTAAAGCGACAAATACAAGGTAAATTGAGAGACAGAGTCAGTATGTCATTTTGGTGGATTTGATCTCGTTGCATGATAATATTTAACATACTTAGCTCTAATATCACCCCTAGTTTTCTCCTGGTAGGAACAAGCAATCACTCGAGTGTTCAGATCTTACTCTGACTTAAGGCCCATTTCCACTCAGGAGAATTTTCCTCGGACAGGAAATTTCCCTTTGTCTTGTGAGCTCTTGGGCAGAACTAATGAGTTTGAGACAAAAGAAAATGTCCTGTCCAAAGAAAATTTTCCTGAGTGGAAATGGGCCTTTACTGAGTTAGGCATAGGGTAGCCCAAGCACAATGTGTGATTCTATTTAATAATTGATTTATTTTATATGGCATAGAAATGCATACTGTTTAATAGCATGTAACTGTTCATATTCTCTTTCATTAGATCAATATGTATCTATATGACTTGTTCATTGACCATAAAATTGAGCAGTGTTTTAATAATATAAATAAATTTACATGTAAATCTACATTACCCCCTGCTGTGTTCACCTCGCTTAACCGTCGGATAAACATTGTTATATTACTAAGTAAGCAGTTAGTCTGAACAGTAAATTCGGTTTTCCTGTATATTTTACGGTAAAAATAGTAATATAACAATGTTTATCCGACGGTTAAGCGAGGTGAACACAGCAGGGGGGTAATGTAGATTTAAATGTATATTTATTTATATTATTAAAACACTGCTCAATTTTATGGCCAGTGAACAAGTCATATAGATACATATTGATCTTATGAAAGAGGATATGAACAGTTACATGCTATTAAACAGAATGCATTTCTATGCCATATAAAATAAATCAGTTATAAAATAGAATCACACATTGTGCTTGGGCTACTATGGTTAGGGCTTGTACCACTATAACCAGCAGGATATACGATCCAGCCTGCCAGATGTTATATACCCAAACTATGCTTACTGTAGGTGTAGCCAAAAGACTTGTGAACACAGGAGAGTAATAGTAAAGCCTAGTTCTCATACATCGCCAACAGTTGCAGATCGTCGCTGATTTATGATTTAGATGCATGTTAAGTAATAAAGAACAATGCAGAAAAGCACTGCTTTTCTGCATAAGTTCCTTACTACTTAACATGCTGCTGCACTTCCCGTTTTCAGTGCTGTGAGTAACTTCGTTACAAGTAACTAGTTACACGTAATCGTTACTTTTTTGAGTAACTTACCGGTAACTAGTTACTTTTTTCAGAAGGTAACTGTAACTGTAACTAGTTACAAAAAGTAGGAATAAAAAGTAACGATAACCAGTTACATCTACTGTCGAGAGCTACCGTTACTTTTTGTATCACGCAGTGGCGCATCAAGATGTCTTCGGCACAGCCAGTATCTGGATCAAATCCATGGCCGCACTTGGAAACGATGTCCCAGTTCAAATCAGTAGCGGGACAAACCGTAAAGATAACTTGTTACTTTGTTCACCGAAAGTTAAAGAGTGCTCGGCTACTATCATCATAATATGCATTGTCGAACGAATTTGCTTAAACATGTCCAGGTTAGCCAGCTTTTCATTGAACTGAACACACCGTTGCCTGCAAGTGCAGCATGTGAAAGGCTGTTCAGCCACGCAGGATTAATGTCAGACCACATCGTTGGTCAATGACTGATCGTAATTTTGAAAATTCTCTTCTGGTCAAATTATACAATAGTTTTGTCTAATTTACATGCTTTCTCGATTTTAATAGCCGAATGAAAGAATAGGTGTAACCTGGTAATTGTAATTGCAACTAGTTACGAAATTTTTAAAGTAACTTTGTAACTTGTATCGGTAACTAGTTACTTTTCTGATGATGTAACTGTAACTGTAACTGTAACTAGTTACAAAAATTATGTAACTATTACAGCACTGCCCGTTTTAACATGCACCTAAATCATAAATCGGCGATGATCTGAGACCGTCGGTGATGTATGAGAACTAGGTTTAACGGTCCTTAGAATAACCAGGGTATTGACCCCTAGGGTATTATACCCCAAGGCTTTTTACCCCACGGTATTGGTTCCCTCCATTAAAGTCCTTCACGTGGACCAGCAAAACAGGGTAACAGGACCCTCAGTTAATGAGCTGTGTAATGACGACAACAGTTTCATAATTCATATAAATCGCTAAGGGAACTCATTTCATTTGAGTTGTGAGATGTTCGTCGTGATTGCTTTGACATTAAGGAGACTTGTGTTGTTGATTGTTTAGTGTTTGTATCACTCATTTTGCGTCTTTTTAAGAACTCTTTTTCAAGATTCGTTTCAAGATTGTTTATCAAAGCAGGACCACTGCTTGTTCTGAAAAAATTAAAATACAATGATAATTGTTGGAATAATTATTGTTGCAACAGTGAACTCAGAGGGAGAATAATGATATTACAGTAGGTCAGTGATGTTTTCCAAATTTTAGAAGTGGGGGAACGCCGATCTCGTACCCAGAGCCTGCGATCCTTTTGGTCATTTGGTCAGTACCAAGGAACGGAGGCTCTGGGAACACCCGATCCGCACGTTGTATCTAATAAACTACTAGACATTATATACACATTGTATCCAGTAAGTTACTGGAAATTGTTTAATTCTAAGATGCGCCAATTAACGGATTAAAACTCACTGCGCATCCCACAATCTTTGTCAAGAACTGTTGACCATAAATTACCAACACTATTAAGGTGGTTGGACGGGGAGGACGCGGCTTAAAAAAAACCCCGACACTTTTCAAGTTAGGGTTAGGGTTACCCCCGGGAAATTCACATTTTTGAGAATAGGGTTACGGGGTTCGGGGGGCGAAGGGTTTCATTAAAAACCTCTTTATTAAACAATTTCCAGTAACTTACTCAAGTTAGGGTTAGGGTTACCCCCGGGAAATTCACATTTTTGAGATTAGGGTTAGGGGGTTCGGGGGGGGGGGAGGGTTTCATTAAAAACCTCTTTATTAAACAATTTCCAGTAACTTACTCAAGTTAGGGTTAGGGTTACCCCCGGGAAATTCACATTTTTGAGATTAGGGTTAGGGGGTTCGGGGGGGGGGGGGAGGGTTTCATTAAAAACCTCTTTATTAAACAATTTCCAGTAACTTACTGGATACAATGTGTATATAATGTCTAGTAGTTTATTAGATACAACGTGCGGATCGGCTGGGCTCAAATCGTCTGGTCAACGATTAGGAGAAAAGCAAAGAATGGCCATTCTTACACGAAATGCTTTTTCGAGAGCCTTGTAAAACATGTTGATTTTATTCATCGGTAAACAAATATTTCCCTGGTCTTCGGACTAGCGAACGATCGACATGACAGTTACAAATTTATATGAGGAACTGGGAACCAGAGGACTGGGACCAAAAATCCCAATTTGGGGACTTTTTCATCGGAGTTTCCCAGAGTCTCCGTTGCTTGGTACTAACCAAAAGGATCGCAGGCTCTGGGTACGAGATTAGGGGAACGCTCACTAAAGTCAAATGGGTGTGGCCACTGGTCGTAAAATTAAATGAGCATGGCTCCTGTTGTGAAAGTTAATGGCCTGGGTATGTGGAAAGACTATTAAAAGCCTTGGTCAGGCAAGTGAGAGGCATAGGCGTAGAGTTTTGAAGTGCTGAACAGGGCATTTCTAAGAATTTTCCCGTGTGTGTGTGTGTGTGTGTGGGGGGGGGGGGGGGGGGGTTGGGGTTGGGCGTTTACAAAAAGGGATTCTTCTAGGGGGCTCCAGGGCATGTCCCCCGGAAATTTTTGAAATTTAGAGTCTTGGAAATGCCATTTCCTGCATTCTAAGGGGTGATTTTTAAAGTGCCACTAACCCCAAAAACTTTTTCTCGCAAATCTAAGAGCCCTTATTGAGTGGATTAGGCCAGTTAATAAATTATTGGTATTGGACGTTTCGTTGATCTTCTGTAGACGTCCAAAGTTGCATCTGCATGTCCCATGGCGAAGTAGGAAAGGGAATGGGTATATTCCTGGTGTTACGTCACACAAGTCAAACAAGGAACTCTTTGAGCTCTGTCTGGTCATTGCATAGAATTTTTTGAGTCGAAAAGTCATTTTCCCAACTAACTCAATGTAAAAATTCTATGCATTCAGCAGACAGAGCTCAAATGAACTCCTTGTTTGGCTTGTCTGACGTCACACCAGGAATATACCCATTCCCTTTCCTTCTCCGCCATGGGACATGCATATGCCAATTTTTGCAACTTTGGTGGTCTGCAGAAGACCAAAGAAATGTCCAATACCAATAATTTCTTCACTGGACTAATCCACTCAATAAGGACTTTTAGATTTGCGAAAAAATTTTTTTGGGGTTGGTGGCACTTTAAGAACACTGAGGGTCATAAAATGACAAAAACTAGTTAAAATACAACACATTTCAACAATTTTTCGATGTTGTGTTTACTGAGTTGACTTATCACTGTATATGGGTGTTATTACCTATACTGTAATTTGTGAATGGTGATTGATGAGTCAGTTGCTGCAAAATTTCTGGGGGGGGGGGGCTCAGCCACCCCATTGAGATTTCTCCGGGGGCTAAAGCCCCTCATCCCCCCCCCCCAATACTCTACGCCTATGGTGAGAGGTCAAGTGCAGGGGGGCCTGAGCATCGAAGGCGCGAGAAACATCTCCCTCCCTCCCTCCCTTCCTTCCTTCCTTCCTTCCTTCCTTCCTTCCTTCCTTCCTTCCTTCGTTCCTTCCTTCCTTCCTTCCTTCCTTCCTTCCTTCCTTCCTTCCTTCCTTCCTTCCTTCGTTCCTTCCTTCCTTTCTTCCTTTCTTCCTTCCTTCCTTCCTTCCTTCCTTCCTTCCTTCCTTCCTTCCTTCCTTCGTTCCTTCCTTCCTTCCTTCCTTCCTTCCTTCCTTCCTTCCTTCCTTCCTTCCTTCGTTCCTTCCTTCCTTCCTTTCTTCCTTCCTTCCTTCCTTCCTTCCTTCCTTCCTTCCTTCCTTCCTTCCTTCCTTCCTTCCTTCCTTCCTTCCTTCCTTCCTTCCTTTCTTCTATCTTTCTTTTCTTTCTTCCTTCTTTTTCTTTTTCTTTTTCTTTCTTTCTTTGCACTCCACATGTTTACAGTACAAAAGCACTGCATACGGGGATCTGGGGGGAAATTTTGAAATCTAAAGTCCCTGAAATGACATTTCCTGCAGTTTGGGGGGTGATTTCACAGAATTCTGAAGATTATAAAACGTCATATACAGTAAAACACACAAAAGACAACACATTTCAGGACTTTGAATAAATTTATAAAATAAGGTGCCCTCTACGCACGCTCTGATTGGCTGGGCTCCGTGCATTTATAAGAGAACAGAGATCATGAATGACGTAAAATGGCGTAGAATGGCGTCAGCAGGCCGGAAAAGCCCGCCAAATTCCTAAACTACCTCACTTTCAGTTTGATTTTTCCTCTTCTTATTTTATAAAACAAATAAAACATATCGCTCCTGTGCATATGTACTCTTATAAAGGTACATTTGACGTGATTTGAACACGAAAGAAGTGTAAAGGCACTCGGCTATCGCCTAGTGCCTCTACTCAACTTCTTTCGTGTTCAAATGACGTCAAACGTGCCTTTATAAGAGTACATATGCACGGAGCTTTATGTTTTATTTGTTAAATACAGGCGTTTTAGAATCTTTGGGTTCTTCTATATTTCCACTTTGAAATTCTAAAGAACTGTAGACAAACCCTCTTAAAATGCAATGCTGTTGTGGTTTTTGAACACGTGTATATACACACAGCATCAGTCAGTGATCAGTCAGTAAAGGCCTATTTTCATGATACAATTTGTAGTACACGATTGTCATCTTGGTGTATGTAATCAAGTTGTACATGTATGCCTGTCAACATTCGTCATCGAATTATGATTCGCTGATGAATGTTAATACGCGTGTACAACTTGATTACATACACCAAGATGACAATCGTATACTACAAATTGTATCGTGTAAATCGGCCTTTATCTATTGTTTGAGTGTTTATTCATCACTGCAAATTCATTTCACGTCATTTATGGAAAGTTTACTAGACTTCGAATAAGTGTTAAACGGAGGAAAACGTGTTTTTTTTTTACTATTTCTTAGCAAATTTTAAGGGGGGGGGGGCACCCCTGCCTCACCTCAGATACAGGCATGTTAAAAAAACGAGTACACATTGACTCAAAGCAAAAATAGTGCGGTGTTGAACAGTGTTCCATTACGTTTAATTTTTGTTAGGGGGAATGGCGTTCCCCCACCGTAACTTTTGTCAGGGGGAACAGCATTCCCCCAACAAAAATAGTGGGGGGATGGTATTCCCCCGCATTCTCCCTGAAAAACGATCGATGTTCAATACCGGCGATCGGAATCGGATGGGGAAAGAATAATTCATGTGGTTCAGATCGATCAATCGGACATAGATTTGTCCGTGCGATACACGATCGTCAAATTGGTCCGATGGACAAGGGCTTTTCCGATAGGAAAATATTTGTCCGATGCAAGGGATGGACATGTATGTGAAAAACATCACTGTATTAGGTGCTACTCTGAGTGATCAACCATACCAGATAAATCAAATCCGCAACAGGGTTCGAATTAACATATCACGATTCGCAAATCGCAATGCACTTTTTGAAATATGCGATCCAAAACTATATGATCCATAAAATCTCCAAAATCGCGATGCAAAGTAACCGCTGAGTGCCTTCCAATAACTTCTTCACAGCGTGTTTTGGTTTATTACAAAACAAAACAACTTCGATAGTTCCCACGTTACATCGCATCATAATAATAAACACGTCGTGAAACTGAAACACTGCTACCGTAAATTTATCCTTCAAAATTCAGTGAGATGTTGAGCCCAAAAATAAAACAAACACATGTCATTTCAGACACATTTCTGACACTGTTGTTTCCCTGCAGTTTGAAACGTCACATTTAATGAGTAAAATGCTTGGAAAAGTTCAAATTACGCACTGATGAGTTTGACATTTGAAACAAGCTGAAAATGCGTTGTTTTTTTGCATGGCGTTTCGAATTCTAGTATAATCCAGAACTCCAACGAACTCCAACGCCGATTCTGTCCGAAATACCATAGCGAAAGCGGAAGTTGAAACTGGGGGGTGGGGGTGGGGGTCAGTCTCAGTACCCCCCCCCCCCCCCCCACTTTTTCAACAATATTTTCGCGATGCACTTTTGAAATGTTAATTCGAACCCCTGCCACAACCGATCGAGGTAGCACATAATATCACAATCCACTAATAGTTATAATTAATAAATTAGATACAAAGGCGAAATTTGCTAGCCTGTGTACAGGCTTGAATATACATGTACACCAGTGTAATTCAGTATGTGAAAACTCACACGATAGGCGATAGCTTGTCAACCCCCCTGTTGAGCTTCTCAGATCTGAGAAGTAGATTTTGATTGTCCAAATCACAACTCCTATCTTATTCCAGTTACAATTGGTTCTTTAGGAATTCTCGAGAGATTAAATAATCCAATCAAATAAACAATTATAAATCGATAAGCATTTTCAGGCAGAAAATGTTGACCTATCTTTTTCAGGCAGCTTTTAGTAATTTTTAGTCTAACTTTAAAGCTTATATGTTATATAAGTTTTATATATAGTCTTATTTTAACTCTTTTTCAATCAGGTTATTTTTTATTATTAGAATTATCATGTATTGTAAATTATCATAGAGTATACAGGAATTTCAATTTTGTGAAGCGCGGTTGATCAGCAAATGTAAATAGCGCTATATAAGTAATAAAATTATTATTAATTATTAAATCATATGAGTATTAAACCACTCAGAATGTACATCTCTGATCTGACAAGTTCAGTAGGGGGTCGACTAGCCTGGCACCCTGGCTCAATTTCAAAAGAAATAAGGGCCTGGTAACCACTAATCTCATTCTCGCGTCATCAGAGCTAAATCCACTTATGACGATTGCAGTTTTACTCATAGCCAATAAAAACGCGCGAAATTTCAACCAATAGGAAAGCAGAAGTCTTTAGTGGTTACCTGGCCCATGTTCTTTGATTGGGCCAGGGTACCAGGCTATGGGGCAAATGGGGCCCCAGATTCTGACTGGCCCAAAAAATGAGTGAATAAAAAAATTATGTAGTTTCTCTTTGAAAAAAAATGAGTGAATAAAAAAATGATGCAGTTTGTCTTTGAAAAAAATGAGTGAATAAAAAAATTATGCAGTTTGTTTTTGAAAAAAATGAGTGAATAAAAAAATTATGCAGTTTGTCTTTGAAACAAATGAGTGAATAAAAAAATTATGCAGTTTGTCTTTGAAAAAAATGAGTGAATAAAAAAATTATGCAGTTTGTCTTTGAAAAAAATGAGTGAATAAAAAAATTATGCAGTTTGTTTTTGAAAAAAATGAGTGAATAAAAAAATTATGCAGTTTGTCTTTGAAAAAAATGAGTGAATAAAAAAATTATGCAGTTTGTCTTTGAAAAAAATGAGTGAATAAAAAAATTATGCAGTTTGTCTTTGAAAAAAATGAGTGAATAAAAAAATTATGCAGTTTGTCTTTGAAAAAAATGAGTGAATAAAAAAATTAGATCACTTGTGGAGTTTTAATGTACTTGAATAGAGCAAAAGAAGTTAGTTAATAAGTTATTTTGCCATTTTTGGTCAAATAGTTCCTGACATATTGGCTTCTGACATGCCAATTCTCAAAAATTTCCATCATTCATTTTAACACCTTGGAGGCCTGGGACTCAGGAACGAGTCAATTCAAAACAACTACGTTTCGGCGTATTGATTCAGAAAAACACATATATTTGACTGAAAAATTGAAATGTCGAGTTCACACCCGTTTTCCAGTACGCACATTGGAGGTTCCTGAGTCCTGACTCTCGTGCTTAAAAATGAACGATGGAAATTTTTGGTGAAAGGCCGAAATTGGCATGTTTAAAGGCCTATATCTCAGAAACTATTAAAGTAAATCAAAAAGGCAAAATAACTTATTAAATAACTCTTTTTGCTCTATTCAAATATGTTAAAACCACACAAGTGATACTGTATACCATAAGCATATTAATAAGCACCGCCTCGATAAATTGGGTCATTCCAGAAAACATCCACATCTCCCCCATGGAGGAAATGTGAAGTTGACCCCTTCCCCCCTTCGGACGTCCTAGTACATTTTACTATCATCCGAAGTAGCTTTACCCCCCTCCCCTCCCCGGATGGCACAAAATTTCCTCTGTGGGGGAGGTATGGATCTTTTCTGGAATGACCCACTTAAGCACCCTTCCTTCAATAAGCACCCACCCTTTTGCACAAAATTTTAAAGTGCTTATGTCACAAAAATTTTTTTTGACTTTTGAGTAGAGGACAAAAAGTTAGTTAATAGGTTCTTTAACATTTTCGGTTTTCTCTTTTCATTCGCGAGATATGCGGCTCTAAACCTTGAAAAATTGGCTTTTAGCAAAAAATTGTCGTGCCCGAGAAAAAAACGGAAAAGGGTCTGGGGTGACAGCCATGTGACGTAGCTTAAGGGACGGAGGTTCGAATTCACATGTGAAGGAGTACTAATAAAAAGCTATTGTTAAAATTAATAAGTCCCTTAAGCTACGTCACACCATGCTCGTCCCAGACTCTTGTTGATACTCGACATTTTCACGAAAATTGCTGTTTAGAGCCGCATATCTCGCGAATGAAAAGAGAAAACCGAAAAATGTCAAAGAACCTATTAACTAACTTTTTGTCCTCTACTCAAAAGTCAAAAAAAATATTTTTGTGACATAAGCACTTTAAATAAGCACCCGGGTGCTTATCGAGGAAATACAGTGTGTCATGAGCAGGCTTCGAAATAAATTTGAAACGTATACCGGTCACTATGACCGGCGGCTCAATAAATTTGCCGGTCACAGCGGAATTTTTACCGGTCATTTTTAGTTACACTTATTTGCGCTCGTCGTTCGCGTGACTCGTGAGTTCAGAAACAATAATATACAACGGGCCAACGGCGTAACCGTTTTCGAGTTTTTAGGTAACGACGGTGAGACAAACAAACACGCACACACAGACAGATAAAGGTATTATAATATAGATTATGAATTATATTTGTATATAGGCAAAACGCCACAACGCCAGCATATCATATTACAATTTGACACATTCGCTCTCACTTGGATTCAAAAATTCACCGGTCATGCATGTCCGCCAAGCGATGGTATTTGCCGGTCAAACTGTAAAATTTTACCGGTCAGTGACCAGTGACCGGCACTTATTTCGAAGCCTGGTCATGACTTCATCTCTTTGCATTTTGCTTACCTTTGTTCCTTTGCTTGTTGAATTGAAGATTTCATTTGATCATCTAATTTATTTAAAAATTTACTTAATGAGTCCGTATTCTTTGAATTTGTTTCACTCGCTGAACTGGATACCATCGTCGATGAACCACACTCAACATCAACGGTAATATCCCCTGGTGTCACCTTATCACCCCAAGTGTCCTCTTCATGAGATGTCTTCTCCTTGACAGGAATGTTCAAAGTCTTGTAGATGACAATGTTGTCATTTGTCCAAAGTTTGTTCACTCGTCGTATTTGCTCCACCTCAAAAGGAAAACAAATTAAAATAAGAAAACTGACGTAATTATATCATTATTCTCCACATGCCCTCAGTTCACTGCAGAGTCAGACTGGCTTCGTATTAGGGGTTGTGCCATTAGGGAGAGGGGCGCAGTTAAAAAAAATAAATTAATAAATAATGACATTGGCCTACTAAGGTGGATTACTGACAAATTTGCCCACAAGCATCTGTAAATAGAAAGATTTAAAAATTGGTGATTATTTTTGTCATTGTTCCCCTTGAATGATTAATTTACAGAAACTGTATATAAAAAAGACACGCAAGTGGCCTACAGGCTTATCGTTTGCCGGAATAAAATATATCTTACGGAACAGCAACTCTCCTGTCTACCTCTTGCTGCCATACGGCATACACAACATGAATTTAAGAGTTAAAGCAGTATTATTCAGTAACAAACTACATGCAGTGGGCAGCCGTATTATTTTACATCTCAGTTTAGCAAATTTTGTTCATGGGGCATAGTTGAGGTACAGTATTCTAAAGGGGGCATGTGTGCCACTGGCACAATGGCACATAGGCTAGTCCAAGCCAGGTTCACTGACCAACAATAATTATCCCAAGAACATAAGATGAAGAGTTAACACTTTGAAGCCTGAAGACGAGTCTTTAGTATTTTATTCTGGCTAACACCAGATGATTTTATTCAGCAAAGGGAGAGGTCCAGGCCTCAAAGTGTTAAAATCTATCTCTTTAAGACTTTGAAGCCTGAAGACGAGTCTTTAGTATTTTATGCTGGCTAACATCAGACGATTTTATTCAGCACAGGGAGAGGCCCAGGCCTCAAAGTGTTAGGTCTCTCAATATTGAAGAAACTAGATTTCAGTTTTGAAATATCAAATATATAGTACATGTACCATCATTCCACGACCTGCTACAACTTGACCATGTAACTCAGTCAGTAGAGCATTGGACTAGTAAACCAAAGGTTGTGGGTTCGAATCCTAGCCGCAGTGGAGTGGAGTTGAGTGAAGTGGAGTGAAGTGGAGTGAAGTGGAGTGAAGTGGAGTGAAGTGAAGTGGAGTGAAGTGGAGTGAAGTGGAGTGAAGTGGAGTGGAGTGGAGTGAAGTGGAGTGAAGTGAAGTGGAGTGAAGTGGAGTGGAGTGGAGTGAAGTGGAGTGAAGTGGAGTGGAGTGAAGTGGAGTGAAGTGAAGTGGAGTGGAGTGGAGTGAAGTGGAGTGAAGTGGAGTGGAGTGAAGTGGAGTGGAGTGAAGTGGAGTGAAGTGAAGTGGAGTGAAGTGGAGTGGAGTGAAGTGGAGTGAAGTGGAATGCAGTGGAGTAGCTCAGTTGGTAGAGTGTTGGACTAGTAAAGCAAAGGTCATGGGTTCGAATCCTAGCCGCAGTGGAGTGGAGTGGAGTGAAGTGGAGTGGAGTGAAGTGGAGTGGAGTGAAGTGGAGTGAAGTGAAGTGGAGTGAAGTGGAGTGGAGTGGAGTGGAGTGAAGTGGAGTGAAGTGGAGTGAAGTGGAGTGGAGTGGAGTGAAGTGGAGTGAAGTGAAGTGGAGTGAAGTGGAGTGGAGTGGAGTGAAGTGGAGTGAAGTGGAGTGGAGTGAAGTGGAGTGAAGTGAAGTGGAGTGGAGTGGAGTGAAGTGGAGTGAAGTGGAGTGGAGTGAAGTGGAGTGGAGTGAAGTGGAGTGAAGTGAAGTGGAGTGAAGTGGAGTGGAGTGAAGTGGAGTGAAGTGGAATGCAGTGGAGTAGCTCAGTTGGTAGAGTGTTGGACTAGTAAAGCAAAGGTCATGGGTTCGAATCCTAGCCGCAGTGGAGTGGAGTGGAGTGAAGTGGAGTGGAGTGAAGTGGAGTGGAGTGAAGTGGAGTGAAGTGAAGTGGAGTGAAGTGGAGTGGAGTGGAATGCAGTGGAGTAGCTCAGTTGGTAGAGTGTTGGACTAGTAAACCAAAGGTTGTGGGTTTGAATCCTACCCGCAGTGGAGTGGAGTGAAGTGAAGTGGAGTGAAGTTGAGTGGAATGCAGTGGAGTGAAGTAGCTCAGTTGGTAGAGTGTTGGACTAGTAAACCGAAGGTCGTGGGTTTGAATCCCAGCCAGAGTGAAGTGGAGTGAAATGAAGTGGAGTGAAGTGAAGTTGAGTGGAATGCAGTGGAGTGAAGTAGCTCAGTTGGTAGGGTGTTGGACTAGTAAACTGAAGGTTGTGGGTTTGAATCCCAGCCGCAGTGGAGTGGAGTGGAGTGGAGTGGAGTGGAGTGGAGTGGAGTGGAGTGGAGTGAAGTGAAGTGGAGTGAAGTGGAGTGAAGTGAAGTGGAATGCAGTGAAGTGGAATGCAGTGAAGTGGAGTGGAGTGAAGTGGAGTGGAGTGAAGTGGAGTGGAATGCAGTGGAGTGGAGTAGCTCAGTTGGTAGAGTGTCGGACTAGTAAACTGAAGGTCGTGGGTTTGAATCCTAGCCGCAGTGGAGTGGAGTGGAGTGAAGTGAAGTGAAGTGGAGTGAAGTGAAGTTGAGTGGAGTGAAGTGAAGGGAAGTGAAGTGAAGTGAAGTGGAGTGAAGTGAAGTGGAGTGAAGTGGAGTGAAGTGGAGTGGAGTGAAGTGGAGTGGAGTGGAGTGGAGTGAAGTGAAGTGAAGTGAGTGAAGTGAAGTGGAGGGAAGTGGAGTGGAGTGGAGTGAAGTGGAGTGAAGTGGAGTGGAGTGAAGTGGAGTGAAGTGGAGTGAAGTGGAGTGAAGTGGAGTGAAGTGGAATGCAGTGGACTGGAGTAGCTCAGTTGGTTGAGTGTCAGACTAGTAAACCGAAGGTTGCGGGTTCGAATCCCAGCCAGAGTGGAGTGGAGAGGAGTGGAGTGAAGTGGAGTGCAGTGGAGTGGAGTGAAGTGAAGTGGAGTGAAGTGAAGTGGAGTGAAGTGGAGTGAAGTGGAATGTAGTGGAGTGGAGTAGCTCAGTTGGTTGAGTGTCGGACTAGTAAACCGAAGGTTGCGGGTTCGAATCCCAGCCAGAGTGGAGTGGAGTGAAGTGGAGTGGAGTGAAGTGGAGTGAAGTGAATTGGAATGCAGTGGAGTGGAGTAGCTCAGTTGGTAGAGTGTTGGACTAGTAAACCGAAGGTCGTGGGTTTGAATCCCAGCCAGAGTGGAGTGGAGTGAAATGAAGTGGAGTGGAGTGAAGTGAAGTGAAGTGAAGTGATGTGGAATGCAGTGGAGTGGAGTAGCTCAGTTGGTAGAGTGTCGGACTAGTAAACCGAAGGTCGTGGGTTTGAATCCTAGCCGCAGCGGAGTGGAGTGGAGTGAAGTGAAGTGGAGTGGAGTGAAGTGAAGTGGAGTGGAGTGAAGTGGAGTGAAGTGAAGTGGAGTGAAGTGAAGTGGAGTGGAGTGAAGTGGAGTGACGTGAAGTGGAGTGGAGTGAAGTGGAGTGGAGTGAAGTGGAGTGAAGTGAAGTGAAGTGGAGTGGAGTGAAGTGAAGTGGAGTGGAGTGAAGTGAAGTGGAGTGGAGTGAAGTGGAGTGAAGTGAAGTGAAGTGATGTGGAATGCAGTGGAGTGGAGTAGCTCAGTTGGTAGAGTGTTGGACTAGTAAACCGAAGGTCGTGGGTTTGAATCCCAGCCAGAGTGGAGTGGAGTGAAATGAAGTGGAGTGGAGTGAAGTGAAGTGAAGTGAAGTGATGTGGAATGCAGTGGAGTCGAGTAGCTCAGTTGGTAGAGTGTCGGACTAGTAAACCGAAGGTCGTGGGTTTGAATCCTAGCCGCAGCGGAGTGGAGTGGAGTGAAGTGAAGTGGAGTGAAGTGAAGTGGAGTGGAGTGAAGTGGAGTGAAGTGAAGTGGAGTGAAGTGAAGTGGAGTGGAGTGAAGTGGAGTGACGTGAAGTGGAGTGGAGTGAAGTGGAGTGGAGTGAAGTGAAGTGGAGTGAAGTGAAGTGAAGTGGAGTGGAGTGAAGTGAAGTGGAGTGGAGTGGAGTGAAGTGAAGTGGAGTGGAGTGAAGTGGAGTGAAGTGAAGTGAAGTGATGTGGAATGCAGTGGAGTGGAGTAGCTCAGTTGGTAGAGTGTCGGACTAGTAAACCGAAGGTCGTGGGTTTGAATCCCAGCCAGAGTGGAGTGGAGTGGAGTGGAGTGACGTGAAGTGAAGTAAAGTGGAATGCAGTGGAGTGGAGTAGCTCAGTTGGTAGAGTGTCAAACTAGTAAACCGAAGGTTGCAGGTTCAAATCCCAACCGCAGTTGAGTGGAGTTCTTCTCTACATACCCAGTATTATACAGTACACCAAGTGTCAACGTTTGTGTTTTCTTGCATCTCATTAGGGACTGTTCATTATTTATCGGAGGGGGGGATGGGTGAGAAATTGCCACACTTTCTTTTTTTTCCAGGTACCCCCCAAGCAAAGTTCAAAAATTTGGTAGCCCCCCTGTTTTTGTTCCTCCCCAACCCTTCAAATCCTGACCTATAAAACCTCAAAATTCAACCCCATTAACCCTAAACCTAACCTTAACCCTAAATATAATTTTCACCCCAACCTTAATTCCCACCCAACCCACACATTAAACCAATTGTCACCTTAACCTTCTCCTTAATCTCAATCATAATTATTACCCGAACACCTTAAACCTCAAATTATAAACCATTCTCCACTGCTATTCACCAACACAATACACCAAGGATGGTAAGTCACAACCAGAATCTAAATACCTGAGCCTTATGGTTTACTTTTACTTTTATTTTACATTTTACAAAACAACACAAAATAATTCCAATTAAAGGCTTTTCTGAATGATTTTTCCCAATAAGAAATGTTTGACTTATAAATTATTTCAGGGTCCCCCCAAAAGAAGTAGCAAAAATTTCACGTCCCCCCATTTTCTCCCCCCCCCCCCCCCCCCCTCCAATAAATGAATGGTCCCTTAGGCGAGAGGGTATCACGTGATAGTGATGAAATTCCACTGTTTCCCGGCAACAGCTCTGAGCGGTGAATAATATGTTATGGACCGGTGAATAATAAAATCCTCAAGTTATTGAGCAAAAACAAAGGTTTGCTAGCCGAGGAAATTCAAAATATGATTTTTATGTCACACATCACATTTGTTCCCAGAGTCACAGAATAAAGAACTAACTAGTCATTTAATATCATAACTCTAACAATGAGTTTTCAAGTTGCGTTCGCACTTTATCCCATTAGAGTAACTATTATTTTATATACAGTCATTTGCTACTCACTTTTCACCAAAATGTTCGGAAGTTCGTTCCGAAGTTCGCAAGTTCGTTGGGAAGTTCAAAGCTCATTTTAAACTACGCATTTGAATGACTTCTTGCTTTCTTGGTTCCTAGTACATAGTGGCCGGCAATCAATAGATGAGTTTCAGGGTGTTGCGTGCGCATCGTTTTGGAAAAAAATTGGCGGGCTCTTGGTGGGCTCCCCACAAAGTAAGGAATGGCAAACAGATTTGCTAGCGAGCCAAAAGCAGCAGAATAACAATGTTTTATATCCAGAAACTGTATCTACACTTTGTTTATTTTAAACAGTATATATGTTTACTTTGAGTGGAGCTTGCCAGTTTTTTTGAAAAATGATGTGCGCGCAACACCCTGAAACTCACCTATTGCGTAGTTCAAAATGAACTTTGAACTTCCCAACGAACTTCGTAATGAACTTCTGAACATTTTGGTGAAAAGTGATAAGTGAGTTGCAAAGGACTGTAGTTGTCTTTGTAAATGTAATACTGTAGTTTTAGACAAAATCTTTTGTAAGAATGAAAGAATGTGTCTTAAAAAACGTTTTAAAATGTTCAAAATTTTGCTCAAATATATGATGTCAGATTGTGGGAAATGCCATTTCAGAGACTCAAATTTCAAAAAATTTCCGGGGCAACATAGCCTCGGACCCCCCTAGAAATTGGCCAGTCTTACTGCACTCCCCTAACTAAAAAATCCTGACTATGGCCCTGCCCAAGAGGAGCACCATGGCTGATGGTGGGAAGGAGGCACCATTTATATCTCTCGTTATGAAGCTTTGGGTTCACCTGCTACCCACGAAAATATTAAAAACAAAACCCATTCTAACCCAACCAAAATCCATACATTTGGCATAATAATAATTATTGATTAGGAAGTTCTGTTTTGTCTTATTATTTAATATACTGTTTACTTAAAAAGAAAGTAAAAAAACAGTCCAATCATTTTCACATTCAGAAACCAACATTTTCTCTCCTAGTAGGAACTAACACTTGTAAATATCTATTAATAAATATAAAGAAACATGAGATAAAAGCGAAATAATAAGCTTAAATCAGTTTTAACTGAACTCAAGCGAGTAGATGATATGACAAGCTAGGCTTGCTTTATACAAAGAGCTTTATTTCAAAAACCATTCTTCAGAGGATTTAAAGAAAGCTTTAGTATTTCTAAAGAAGTATTTTAATGTATTTTAAAAGCTAAGATACTTACAGTAACTCCGTATTTAATAGCCAGTCCTTGTAAAGTGTCAGAGCTTGTCAACTGATGGGCAACAAGTTTATAATCTGCTTTATTTAACTCAGGATTTCGTGTAGCTCCGTAGCAAGTCTTGGGTCCTTGTCGACTTTGTGATAAAGAACTTGTTTCTTTAATACTTCTTTTCTTTCGCTCCATTTCTCTTCAAAGAACAGCAGCAACAAAGTGAAGCCATGGTTTTAAACCAAAGAGGACATTATCTATCTTCCTCAAATCAACTCAGCCGGAGAAACCCGAGAAACAACCCCCCGAGGAAAAGAGGATTAAGTACCAAAGGAGTTAAATACCCAACGAACTGTACCCTGGGAAGTAAGTACCAAAGGAGTTAAATACCCAACGAACACTGTACACTGGGAAGTAAGTACCAATGGAGTTAAATTCCCAACGAACACTGTACACTGGGAAGTAAGTACCAAAGGAGTTAAATACCCAACGAACACTGTACACTGGGAAGTAAGTACCAAAGGAGTTAAATTCCCAACGAACTGTACTCTGAGAAGTACCAAAGGAGTTAAATACCCAACGAACTGTACTCTGGGAAGTAAGTACCAAAGGAGTTAAATTCCCAACCAACTGTACTCTAAGAAGTACCAAAGGAGTTAAATACCCAACGAACTGTACACTGGGAAGTAAGTACCAAAGGAGTTAAATTCCCAACGAACTGTACTCTGAGAAGTACCAAAGGAGTTAAATACCCAACGAACTGTACTCTGGGAAGTAAGTACCAAAGGAGTTACATACCCAACGAACACTGTACCTTGGGAAGTATCAAAGGAGTTAAATACCAAAGGAGTTACATACCAAATGAACACTGTACCCTGGGAAGTAAGTACCAAAGGAGTTAAATACCAAATGAACACCAGGTACCCTGGGAAGTAAGTACCAAAGGAGTTAGATACCCAACGAACACTGTACCCTGGGAAGTACCAAAGGAGTTAAATACCCAACGAACTGTACTCTGGGAAGTAAGTACCAAAGGAGTTAGATACCCAACGAACTGTACCCTGGGAAGTAAGTACCAAAGGAGTTAAATACCCAATGAACTGTACTCTGGGAAGTAAGTACCAAAGGAGTTACATACCAAATGAACACTATACCCTGGGAAGTAAGTACCAAAGGAGTTAGATACCCAATGAACACTGTACCCTGGGTAGTAAGTACCAAAGGAGTTAAATACCCAACATAACATACCATAACAACTTTATTTACCGAGGGTAAAGCACATGACAGTAAGATTACTGATAAACTTGTGGCCCTCACGAACTGTACCCTGGGAAGTAAGTAGCAAAGAAGTACATACACACCCAGGGAGTTAGATACCTAACGAACACTGTACCCTGGGAAGTAAGTACCAAAGGAGTTAAATACCCAACGAACTGTACTCTGGGAAGTAAGTACCAAAGGAGTTACATACCAAATGAACACTGTACCCTGCGAAGTAAGTACCCTGGAGAATAAATACACAGGGAGTTAAATACCCCACGAATTCAGAACCCTGGACGGAGAGTACGAGCGACACATTCCGTATTTGGTACTTACGTTAGAGCAGGATGTTCATCAGCCAATGAAATATCGATGTGAAACGGATTATCCCAGAATCTCTCGTTTCCTGGGTGGGGAACGTGGGCTCTGGGAACGAGGACAGACCTTGTGGGAGAATAGCCTGGTACCCTGGCGCAATTTCAAAAGAAATAAGGGCCATGTAACCACTAATCTCATGCTCGCGTCATCAGGGCTAAATCCACTTATGACGACTGCAGTTTTACTCATAGCCACTAAAAACGCGCGAAATTTCAACCAATCGGAAAGCAGAAGTCTTTAGTGGTTTACTAGGCTAGTGGGAGAACAGCATATCCACCTACCTAGAATTACCAATAATCAGTAAGTGTGTGCCTAGAATTACCAATAATCGTTAATTTTAAAAACTAATTTCCAACCCCCACACCCCAACCCTAACCCTAAACCTAACCACAACCCCCGGCAACCCTAACCCTAACCCACAACCCCCCGGTGGCCCTAAACCTAACCACAACCCTCCGGGGAAAAAGTATCATCTCTCAGACCCCGATTACAATATCCCTACTAGTTTTTTAGTTATGTGCAATTTAGTTTAACATCGATCCCACATGTGGGACAGAGAGTTACCTACAATTACCAATTTTTTTTAATTCAAGGCCGTTTCACACTTACTGATTATTAGTAATTCTAGGTAGGAGGACGTGTTGGGGAGAAATAATTAACTCCGACCAAATCTCTGGCAAATTGTAAAATACCGACAAAAATATCGGCAAAGTGTTGAGAGAATTAGAAAATCGCGGCAAAAAACTCGTGCAAGATTGCCGAAGGAAGTTTGACAGTTTAGCGCGTACCGCATCATTACTAGCCTCCTTCGCAGGCGTTCTTTGGGCTGTCCTCATTGAACTCTAAATAAACTGGAACGCTATAAACTCGCTTGCACGTTTTGAAGCCAACATGGGGGCCACCATGCACGTCAACCCCAGTCCCTTTTACTGTATAACCGAGAGAAAATGGAGCTGAATTTGGTGAACTGGGTCACAGAATAGTAATACAACCAGAAGTCCAACTCGCGTCGGAACCTTTGAAGTTTATATCCTCGCGCATGTCGCCTCGCGCATCTTGATTCCTCGCCATCCTACGCAATCCTGGCAAGTTCCCCCGGCAGTTTGGACCTTCAAAAGAAGGTTAAAACCGCCGGGGGAACTTGCCAGGATGGCGTAGGATGACGTAGGACATTGCGTAGAATCGCGTAGGATGGCGTAGGATGGCGTAAAATATCGCGCCTGCGCAATGAAGAAATGCGGACAAGTTTTCACTCGAGTTGGACTTCTGGTTGTATTACTATTCTGTGACTGGGTTGCAAAAACAACTTGAAATCAAAGAAAAACTAAACTTGTTAACCACTTTTAGGCTTAAATCAAATTCCAATACACCGTAGAGTAGGTGAACACTGACATGACGAGTAAAAACAAGAAAAACAGTAAAAATATAAACTCTCAAATGAAAGTCAACAATACGCAAGCAAAATTGCCATTGGTTTGGACAAATATAAAGAAAATACATATGAAACTCAGGTTTAAAATGAAGAGCTTGTTTATAAAAACAGTTGGGTTTTACATTTCTCAATTTTCAGTAGGAAAAACCAACAAAATGCACTTTACCGTGTGTTATTACAGCTCTGGAATTACTCGTTGTATCGAAAAATGTCAGATTTAGCATTTCCACAACTGAAACTTGAGTTAAAGCTATAATTTAGCATTACCTTATTACTAATTCTTGGGAAGACAACCTTCAAACGTTTGAGATAACAAAGAAAAATAAGAGAAACCTGCATTTTCTGTACGAGTTTCGGACTCGAATTTTGCTTTGGTTCGGCAGATATTTCGTCATTCAATGACCATTAACCAGTTTGCCATTTTCGTTCAATATTGCAGACAGAAAATGGAATTTTGTGTATTGTAATTACTCCGAACCATGAGCCTCCGACCCTTCAACCTCCGAACCTTCAACCTCGGAACATTAACCTCCGAACCTTCAACCTCGGAACCTTCAACCTCCGAACCTTCAACCTCGGAACATTAACCTCCGAACCTTCAACCTCTGAACCTTCAACCTCCGAACCTTCAACCTCGGAACATTAACCTCCGAACCTTCAACCTCGGAACCTTCAACCTCCGAACCTTCAACCTCGGAACATTAACCTCCGAACCTTCAACCTCTGAACCTTCAACCTCCGAACCTTCAACCTCGGAACATTAACCTCCGAACCTTCAACCTCTGAACCTTCAACCTCCGAACCTTCAACCTCGGAACATTAACCTCCGAACCTTCAACCTCGGAACCTTCAACCTCGGAACCTTCAACCTCCGAACCTTCAACCTCGGAACATTAACCTCCGAACCTTCAACCTCTGCACCTTCAACCTCCGACCCTTCAACCTCGGAACTTTCAACCTCCGAACCTTAACCTGCGACCCTTCAACCTCCGAACCTTAACCTCCGACCCTTCAACCTCTAAACCTTCAATCTCCGAACCTTCAACCTCCGAACCTTCAACCTCCGACCTTTCAACCTCCGAACCTTCAGCTTCCGAACCTTCAATCTCCAAACCTTGAGCCTCCGAACTTCTTGCGGTATTTTTTGCTGTCTAATCAGAGATACGAGGTAATGTTCATTCTCCTTTTATTTCATTTCTTAATCCATCCCTCAACATGTTTTTAGTCACCAAAATCAAATTGGCTGGCATTAATTGTTCCTAAACGCTCATTGGCTGCCATCGATTGCTCCTAAAATGTCATTGGCTGCCTTTGGCAGAGTTCTCAATATCTTCGCATTCCAGCGATTTTTTCCACAGTTTCTGAGACTAAAGTATACGCCTAAAGAAACAAGAACGTCGAAGAATGTTTGAAATGGCTTAGAAACACCAGGGCCACTATATGCGAGTAAATGAAGTTTTTCCTCCCGCGTGCCATTCATATCTTTGACAGCAGGCGCATCTGGAAAAAGCGCGGGAAAAACCGGTTTCAAACCGGTATTTTTCTGGTTCAAGCGAAGTAAATAATGAGAATTTTTTGTCTTTTTCTTTTGTTGGACTCAAAATTAGATTTTAAGGAAAGTTTTTATAGTTTTAAACTGTTCTCGGCGAACAAGTTGTTGAAAATAAGCGTCCTTAGGTATTTGGGAACATTTTTGTGAACCAATAATTGTATTTCTAATGGAGTATCGAATGTTTTTGGCTTCGCCATCTTGGTTGAAAGAAGGTCGAAGACTTGCGGTTTCTGGAAGAAGAAACGCGACAACGAAGTGGGGGGAAAGGCGTCGTTTTAACTGTCTACCACCGCATTGTTCAGTTCTTGAGATGAATGGAGATATATTACGTTGGAAAAGGTATAAAAATGTGTTGTAAAAGCGAAGGAGGAAAGGTGAAGTGCGACAAATTTAGAAAGAGTGAAACGTTTCAAAGTATGTCCGTACAGGCAAAATTATTAGTCGAACCACACGTAGAAAGAACAGAAGGCATAGTTTGTTGTTTATCTTAGGAGCTTCTAAATCTTTTTAGTTGTGTTTATTTGAAAATAAAGTCACAGTGGTGAGCCATAACACTAGCGAGGTGAGGTAATTGGGGGGAGGGGGCACTGACCGTACGTACTATATAGGGGGGTCCGTGGCCATGTCCACCAGAAATTTTTTTAAATATAGCGTCTCTGAAATAGGATTTCCTGACTTCTGAAAGTAATTTACAGAAAGTTTGAATTGATTTAAATTGTCAAGATTGAGGGTATTCGGGGGTGGCATATTCAGGGGTTGGAGATATTTGGGGTTTGTGGGTATTCAGGGGTTTGGGGGTGTTCGGAGGGTGGGATATTCAGGGGGAGGCGTATTCAGGGGGTGGGGGTATTCGAAAGGTGGCATATTCGGGGGGTGGGGTATTCGAAAGGTGGCATATTCGGGGGTTTGGGGAGTTCGGAGGGTGGGATATTTGGAAGGTGGGACATTCGGGGGGTGGTGTATTTGGGGTTTTGGGGTGTTTGGAGGGTGGGATATTTGGGGGATGGGGTATTTGGGGGGTGCTGTGTTTGGGGTGTTCGGAGGGTGGGATATTTGGAGAGTGGGATATTCGGGGGGTGAGGGTATTTGGGGGTGGCGTATTTTGGGGGTGGGTATTTGGGGGTGGCTGTGTCCCCACCCCTTGCTACACCCCTGTCCTACAAGTAAACAGAAGGAAGATTCCTGGCTAGTTTTTAGTCGTGCTACAAGTGAAAGTTTCTTAACTTGGTCACAGAATAAGGATCAACCAGAAGTCCAACTCTCGGAAAAAAGTGTCCCATTATTTTTATGCGCATGCGCCAGTCCGCCATTTTGAAAGTAAGTGCAACCGGGAAATTATCCCCCTCGTCCTTACGACCCTCGGGCTCCTGTAGTCAATTACCCTTGGCCTTCTTGTGACCTTTTATTTAACTTTATATTGTTATTTATACATATATAAATAATATTTATTAAGTAATAAGTAATTTACTTTAAAAAACATTTCGTTGGAGATGAAATTCTTTGACCACGAGATTATTAAAACTTCAGTACGCGGATACTACGGGTAAAAGTCCGTGGCAAAAAAGTCCTGTACTCACGAAGCGGGTTTTACATTTCTCGATTAATGCCGACACACTTGTTTATAGAGAATTAGGATGGCTAAAAATTTCGGAACTACGCATTGTTGAAATACATCGAGTACGTATGTTGTTATACATTTTATAAGCTTTCATTCGGTATGTAGCTCAAATCATAGTGTTACCTGTAACTTTTTAAAATGTTCAAAATGTTCTGACCATTGACCATAAAAGTTTTAATATTTTTTCATATATTCAAAAGGTATGATCACTAATTTGCACCAAAAACGTTTTCAACTTCAATTAGAAATCTGCAAACGTTTCCACTCCTTTCGTATTTGAATTAGCTTCTGTTCAAGAAATATCTTAGGTTCATGCCAGAAGTCTTTCTGAGGTTATAGCAAACACCAAAACAACAAAAGGCAAAACAAACTTGAGAAATTCATCCATTTCAGACTGTCCACGTCAAAATAATAATGTTTTTTTCATATTTTAAAATACTTCCCAGCAAGAAAATTAAAAGTTCTGACATGAATAGCACTTGACAGTACCCTTTGTTTAATATCTTGTTCAGGGCTGTGCGTTTAGTATTTAAAAACAAAATCCAAAATTCAATAACACTTGTGAGGAGTCCACTTCCCATTATACAATTCTTATTTTACGAACAATGGTGAGAACATTTTGAACATTTTAAAAAGTTACAGGTAACACTAAAACTTGAATTATATACCAAATGAAAGCTTATAAAACTTCTAACAACATACGTACCCGATGTATTTCAACAATGCGTAGTTCCGAAATTGTTAGCAATCTTTTTCTATAAACAAATGTGTCGGCAAAATCGAGAAATGTAAAACCCGCTTCATGAGTGCAGGACTTTTTTGCCACGGACTTTTACCCGTAGTATCCGCTCACTGAAGTTTTAATAAGGTCGTGGTCAAAGAATTCTATCTCCAAAGAATCGTTTTCTAAAGTAAATTACTTATTTACTTAACTAAATATTATTTATATATATAGATAACAATATAAAGTTAATTAAAAGGTCACAAGAAGGCCAAGAGTAATTGACTACAGGAGCCCGGGGGTGGTAAGGGCGAGGGGGATAATTTCCCGGTTGCACTTACTTTCAAAATGGCGCCGGGATCGCGAGGCCGACATTTTCCGAGGACGCTTACATCAAAGGTGCCGACAGAGAGTTGGACTTCTGGTTGATCCTTATTCTGTGACTTGGTGGACGTCTATCTTACCTGAACAAAGTATTTTTCTCTGTATTGGTCTTCTGCTACTGTATTTGCTGACTGTTCTGGAGAAATTTCTGAAGTAACAGGGATCTGAAAGAAGGAAAAGATATTACAGTCAAAGGGATGTTCTTTACCGCACGACCTCGAGCGCAATATTGACAGCAACATTGCAATGTTGACTTGCAGACGATACACAGCGACTCCTTGGCAAGTTGCTAAAATTCGCTTTTTAAATATCGAACTTCACATAATATGAAGTTCTATTAAAATTCAGAACAACTAACTCTAATTCTGGTAAGAAATATTATTGCCCAGCCAAGAGAGCACGTTAGAATGTGATAGTTCTTGTATAAAATAAAATAAACTTTACTTACCTAAGTTGTTGACGTTTTGTGCGAGGCGCCGAGTTCGATAAAACCGCTGACGATATGAGCCCCCGACGAGCGAGCCGAATAGTCTCCGAAGATACGCGAGGGCGGAGCGGGAAGGGAAAAGAGAAGGGGAGTGCAACTACCGAGCACGTGATGGCTTTCAGCCAATAAAATGGTTCATTTAGAAATAGCTTTTCTCCGATGCTCGTAGCAACCTTTCTCGTAGCAGTAGATACTAGATCGAGCCAAATACACTAAAATTATCATATTCTACGACTCGTTAAGTAACTACTAACTACCCTATTAAAGTTCTTGTAAGAATTTTATTAAAAACAATGAATAGTTTTAACACAAAAGGATCAGTACTCGTACTGGTCGATCGTTCCACGAACTCGTCTCCTCTTCTTCTGCACGAACTCACGAAGGAAATAAATGAAACAAAAACTTCCCAAAATTTGAACGATTCAGTTGGTTGACCTTGCAATCTAACTCCTTTTTTATATGTTGTGGGCTTCTTCGGTATTGAGATCATACTCCTGGAGCGTCGACAAACAAACCCGCGATGGCGCGATTCTGACAATAAAAATTCAAAATGACTTATAACTTATTCATGAAAGCCAACGGTTTTCTCATCAGAGTCCAAATTGATAAATCATTCAACGAAAACAACTTACGTCCTGCTGTGAATATCACGAAGATCTGTTGTCTCGGTATTCGTATATAATTGTTGTAAATAGCAACACTCTTTGTGCATAGCAACACTCTATGTGCATAGCAACGTGCTACGAGCATTGTCGAAAGAAATCTTGTAGTTGCACTCCCCTTCTCTTTTCCCTTCCCGCTCCGCCCTCGCGTATCTTCGGAGAGTATTCGGCTCGCTCGTCGGGGGCTCATATCGTCAGCGGTTTTATCGAACTCGGCGCCTCGCACAAAACGTCAACAACTTAGGTAAGTAAAGTTTATTTTATTTTATACAAGAACTATCACATTCTAACGTGCTCCCTTGGCCCAGCATACTGCTTTAAACAAAACCATAACACAAAATAATTTTGAAAAATTTTACTAACGTTTCGTTACTACACGTAACATCATCAGAGTGATAAATATACATACATGAAGGTGACTTAAATAGCTTAACTAGTTACATAAATAGAAAGTGATAAGGTGACAGACAAGGTGACAGAAAAGGTGATGTAAGACAAATGAATTGTCAAACTGGTAGGCCGTATTCTGTGGGCCCAAAAGTTGCTTAGAAAACATTTTTTGTTGCCCCCCTTCGGGCACTACTTTAAAATAGCATGAATCTATAGATTTTTATACGCTGAGTTCGAATCCAGTTGTTGTCACGCGCACTAACCTGCAGTTTCTTCACATTTTACGATCAAACATCAATGATTATCAATCCTTCGAATTTCAAATTCCGCCATTTTGTCTTTAGGAACTTCATGTAATACACAATTATTGTACTAGTTCAAGTCTCTTGGCAGGGGGGGAGGTTCACGCAGTTATACGCACGTGTATAATCATTCTTCGAAAATCATTCTTCAAACAAAGAAAGTTTATTTAAATATAATGCGAATGTTATAATAAAATGCGTACATGGACGTATTCTGTGGGCCCAAAAGTTGTTTAGAAAACATTTCTTGTTGCCCCCCTTCGGGCACTACTTTAAAATAGCATGAATCTATAGATTTTTATACGCTGAGTTCGAATTCAGTTGTTGTCACGCGCACTAACCTGCAGTTTCTTCTCATTTTACGATCGCACATCAAGAATTATCATTCCTTTGAATTTCAAATTCCGCCATTTTGTCTCAGGGAACTTCATATAATACACGATTATTGTACTAGCTAGTTCAAGTCTCAATTAAAGTAGGTTTATGATTATTCTTCGGATTATGGAGACACAAAAATATAGAAATTTCTCTAAAATATAATGCAAGACGTACTTTTAGGCCGTATATGACTCTTCTGGATCATCTGAATACCCAAGTAACCACGCGATAAAATTAAAAAGAAGAGGGAAAATCACTTTCTCGACGCTTTCACCAGTTATATCAGACGCAAGTGGAGGCCAGTTTTCATACCAAGATGCACTGAATATAACTCAACGCTACTCTCCTGTCATCCATTCCTTGCGTATCTGTGTCTTCCTCGCCTTCTTCTTCATCTTCTGTCGTATTCAAATCAATTTGCTCCTCCGACTGATTTAATGCCCTCTCTGCCACACTTCCTTGACTCAAGTCTTCTGCGTAGACAATTTCACTTGTGAATCTTCTTTTCGGTCTATGGAAAATTGTCGGTCTATGGAAAACTGTCTTCACGAGCCTACTCATGTAATATATGTTGTGACTGTCAATAACTTGTTGCTTCACAAAAGTACAAAAGGACTCGAACGACTTGTTATATTTGTATACTTCACATTTCGTCTCCTTCTGAGGACCGGTGTGCCTTAAGAACGGGGTATAACGTTCGTAGCACCGTTTGTGGTATTTCACTTCTAGAGCAACGCAGTCATTGTCCAAAATGTGAACAAGAATTCGCTGATCATCTTTCTTTGTTGCTGCTTCTCGAAGTTTCCCGCCATCTATGGTTTCTGCAGAGACTAGGTTGTCTAATTTGCGTTTTTTCGTTCTCTATCAAAATCAAGAATAATAATTACATTACATATTTAATATCAAATTGCCGCATGGAGTTGTTGGTGTATGACAAATGTTAGTGCAAAAATTTGGTGCACAACAAGCGCGCTAAGAAAAATGCATGTGTAAATTGCGCGAGGAAATTTTGTTGCGTAGTCCGCGTGCGCGCTATGCTTAGCAAACTTGACGCGCATTGATTTCTCGCCATGTGCGGCGGTCTTAAAATGACTCAAATCTAACTCTTGATATAAATTATAATGGAACATTGCCCACTGAAAATACTTTTGTTAGAAATGCTTGATACGCCAGTATTTTCTACGAATACGTAGTCTACTTTCTTAATCTAACTACCCTCTCACTAAATACTTTCCTGCTACTTGCATTCCAAAACATTTGATATAATAATTTTAAATATACTTATAATTGAAAACTTTGCTATATAGAACAAGTAGAGTTCTTACCGGTTCAGTGACATAAGATTTCTCTTCGTTACAAATGATGCAAACTGGCGGTAAAATGGCCTGACTGCTGGATTTAACAGCACTTGACGCTGAAGATCTCAGCAGCTTTCTAGTAGGAACTGAGTCCTCGCTCTCCTCCATCTCCTCATGACCTCCAGTCTCTTGTTTTCCAGCACACCTATCTTGAGCACGTTTTATCAAAGTAACGTTTGTGAATTTTGAATAGCAAACTCTGTGATAGTGTAGATTCTTAATTATATTTGATGGCTCGTCCAGACTCTGGATATTTCTTACTACGTCAGTTGTACTCTCGGCAATTTCTCGTTGCTGTCCCTCTAGCGTTAGCCAGAGTTCGTGGCTGGTCAAAAAGGTTTTAAACGATGTATCCGTAAAGCGTGTGAGAGGCCCCTTCTCTCCATTAAAGTGAATTAAACAACTGGGTGTGGCTACCGCCTCCGCCATGTACGCATCTTATAAAATTCGCATTATATTTAAATAAACTTTCTTTGTTTGAAGAATGATTTTCGAAGAATGATTATACACGTGCGTACAACTGCGTGAACCCTCCCTGCCAAGAGTGAAATGCCACAAACGGTGCTACGAACGTTATACCTCGTTCTTAAGGCACACCAGTCCTCAGGAGGAGACGAAATGTGAAGTAGACAAATATAACAAGTCGTTCGAGTCCTTTTGTACTTAGTTGTGAAGTTATTGACAGTCACAACATATATTACATGAGTAGGCTCGTGAAGACAGTTAGCAACATCGAGGACGAGGACGCATCCAATTACAAAATTTTTCGTTTAAAACGAAGATTGCAAGAAAGGTTCCCTCAGCTAATTTTCCATAGACCGAAAAGAAGATTCACAAGTGAAATTGTCTACGCAGAAGACTTGAGTCAAGGTAGCGGAGAGGGCATTAAATCAGTCGGAGGAGCAAATTGATTTGGATACGACAGAAGATGAAGAAGAAGGTGAGGAAGACACAGATACGCAAGGAATGGACGACAGGAGAGTAGCGTTGAAAGAGTTATATTCCGTTGCACTTGATTTAAGGGAAAACATTCGTAGTTACAGTGCATCTTGGTATGAAAACTGGCCTCCACTTGCGTCTGATATAACTGGTGAAAGCGTCGAGAAGGTGATTTCCCCTCTTCTTTTTAATTTTATCGCGTGGTTACTTGGGTATTCAGATGATCCAGAAGAGTCATATACGGCCTAAAAGTACGTCTTGCATTATATTTTAGAGAAATTTCTATATTTTTGTGTCTCCATAATCCGAAGAATAATCATAAACCTGCTTTAATTGAGACTTGAACTAGCTAGTACAATAATCGTGTATTATATGAAGTTTTCTGAGACAAAATGGCGGAATTTGAAATTCAAAGGAATGATAATTCTTGATGTTTGATCGTAAAATGAGAAGAAACTGTAGGTTAGTGCGCGTGACAACAACTGAATTCGAACTCAGCGTATAAAAATCTATAGATTCATGCTATTTTAAAGTAGTGCCCGAAGGGGGGCAACAAAAAATATTTTCTAAGCAACTTTTGGGCCCACAGAATACGTCCATGTACGCATTTTATTATAACATTCGCATTATATTTAAATAAACTTTCTTTGTTTGAAGAATGATTTTCGAAGAATGATTATACACGTGCGTACAACTGCGTGAACCTCCCCCCCTGCCAAGAGACTTGAACTAGTACAATAATTGTGTATTACATGAAGTTCCTAAAGACAAAATGGCGGAATTTGAAATTCGAAGGATTGATAATCATTGATGTTTGATCGTAAAATGTGAAGAAACTGCAGGTTAGTGCGCGTGACAACAACTGAATTCGAACTCAGCGTATAAAAATCTATAGATTCATGCTATTTTAAAGTAGTGCCCGAAGGGGGGCAACAAAACTGAACGAAAACCGGCCACAGAATACGGCCTA